>JAANSO010000544.1:0-28915 GCA_036507315.1 Lepidocyrtus fimetarius
TAATTACCAACCAAATCCGCTAAATTGTTAAATCTGTTTTACTTATTTCTTCTGATTCATGTAGTCGATGCATTTTATTCATTGCATAAACAGGGTAACCATTATTAACTACTACATAAGGTATATAAATTAATTTATAATACCTCTATTATAATATCCTTCTTTAAATTAAAATCATTTAAGTAAGCTTCCCAAAACGATGCTAAATAGGGCTCTGTCGAATCATGTTTTTGCAAATTTAGTGTAACTATTAAGCAAATGAATAATTCAAATTTTATAAAAAAGAACAAATCGCTTCAATGCACTTAACCCTTCTCATTTTGGAAGGACATAATAATAATGATAAATATTTCAACAAGTCGCAGAATAATATATGAATAGTTGAAATAAATTTTACCTCGGGTGAAACAGTTGTAGCATCTCTGAGTGAATACATAATAGGAAGTGGAAGAATTCTGCTTTAATTCTTTTGTTGCCATTTTTCTGTTTTCCTGAATTTCAATGATTTGGCATGTGCTTTCATATACATTGTTATTGTTGTAATAGTCAATTTTAAATAATAATAAGTAAACTGTCGTCTCGGATTCTCGCATAATCTTATGCATGAGGGATGAATGATGTTTTAATTTAAGTTTTTGTTAATAAAATGAATTCTAAACTATCGCAGAAAATAAAGCCAAAGCTATATCCTTGAATATAGGAAAGTTTGATATTAAAAACAGAGAACTATTGGGTTTTATCCTTGACGTAAACCACAATGTTGCAAATAAATGTAATTGTATAATAAGCTGTTGTAAATGTGCACTTTTATTTAATTTAAATAGGAATTTTACGAAAAGTAAATGCTAACAACGCCATATGGCAATCATCCATTTTAAGCATTCTTCAACAAACAAAAGCTCCTACTGCTGCCTGTAACGCTTTTCACGGAAAAGGCGTTTTCTTTTCTATTCTTTTCATTTTTACAGAAATAATGATAATTCAAAAATGACATTGACAACGAAAAAATCTGTTTTTGACAGACTTGTTCAAAACAGGTGCTGGGCTGAGCTCACTACATCATCTTTATTTCACCCGTTCATGCTATTATTAAGCTTACAAAGTATTTTTGAATGTGCCATACAGTCATTTGTGATGCCTGTTTGCTCAAGTCTATCAAATTGCTATTCAGTACCATTTTCTCATATTTGTAGGTATTGTTATTATCAGGTTTCTTAATGAATCGTTGGGCCATAGATAAACCTAAATATAATTTATTCAAGTCCACAGAAATGGTATACAAGAATTTTTAATCAAATAAACTATATTTTTTACTGTATTGCGATTTCCTGATCTACGCGGTAACGATTTTATATTTGCTAACTGTCCTACTAGACTTCTTCTAATCGTAAGTAGTTTCTTAAACTTAATTTTTAGCAATTTGTGTACAGAAACTTTGCGCTAAAATGTATAAAATTGAAATATTGTATTCTTATAAAAGATTGACATGTATATTTCACTCGCAAGCCGTACGTTATAATTTCAAAATAAAAATTAAATACATTTGCCAATTTATAAAAAATGAAAGCAAACGAAAAAGAGAACAGCATAATCACTATACTATCATCGCTATTTTTATATGATGAGAAGAAGACTATAAAATGATATGGTGTTGATGCGAGTAATGATAAAAAAGTATTTGAAAAGTTATACCAAGAAGAGGAGAAAGAAGAGATAAGATTCTTGTGGACAATGAAAAAGATCATTATTGTAGAGAATCCTCTACGTGCTAAGAGCATCCGTTCGTAGAATGACAACAATACAACAACGCAACATTGAAGACGATGATAGAAAAGAAACGCATTCATTGATGTGGCTCCTTTTCTTTCTCTGAGAGTATGACTCTGGCTTGATGGAGGAGAAGAGCTTTATCATTTATCGCTTTGCATTTTTAAACAAACGCCGTCATATAGGAAAGAGCTCATGCTTTTGGTTTTACTTATTATTATTATGCATGCAACTCAATACTATTGTTGTTCAACAAGGAAAAGAATAGGAGAAAAAATATGAGGACAAAACATAAGGAGCATAAAAGAAAGGAAAAAAGAGCGTGTTATGTTATGTTATATTATAATAGTGTTGCGTGAATGGTTGTGCAAGAAAGTGGACGGACGGGGAGAGACAAGCCCCCTGATTTTAGTTGGAAGCCAATGACAGCCCCACCCGAGTACAAAAGGCGTACACAGCCTTTGTACTAGTGCAACCAGATTGGTTCTACATCTAGATTCCCACTACTCTCTCTGCTACTACATCATCAAAACTACTCTGGCATAACCGTAAAAAGCTTATATGAATTACATGAAAAGCAATTCATATAAAAAACTGGATCTGGCTTAGAGATATGCTTTTAAATGTATGAGTATGTACGTGATGGTAGATGGGGAAAGATATCTAAACAGTTCACTTTTGTAACAAATTTTATAACATTATGATGCTGATGAAAGCATAAATACTGGTAAAGGGTGGTTGAAGTGGATAGATATGTATGGAGAAAATTATTTTGCTTAAAGCTCAAGCAGCTCTGTTTCGATGTAGTACTCATCAAATCATCATCTTATCTCTGCATTTTAAAACTCATGAAAACTAATAGTTAAATCTTGATTTTAATTTAATGTAATAATGATGTAAGTAGTCTACTAAATTTTGTGGTATCATTTGAAATCATAATTTAGAATATTGTTTTAGATAAAGCTATTACCAAAACCTGTAAAACATCAGATATTTGCAAATCTAAATAATTTACAAAAATTAAAGAATGACCTTATCTCTGAAGATGTTTTTTAATTTCATTACAATAGTGTTGTCAAGAAATAAAGCAACGAACAAAGCAAGTAGCTGCTGAATACCACAACCAAATGACCATAAAAGAACTACAAAAATAATTTAAATTGATGCGTTTTTCTATCAAACAAATGAAAATAAAAAATAAGTATGTGAAGGACGCTTTAATTTTAAAAATTTCTTATTGTGTATTTGAAGTTCTATCAAAATATCAGATTACGATTTCGATTAAAATAAAAATTATATAATGCATTTGAAGATTTAAAAATTTAAAATGCAACTGAAATCTCCAAATCTTTTTTAGACCATTTAACTCCTGTCAAGAGCATTGTTGTATAAACAGCTTAAACTAAAATCACCCCAGATATACCTAGTTATAAAGGTATCTTCAAAACTTTTCACTCCTTTAAAGTCAGAAAAAATTATTAAAAAGAAACTTTTAACAAAGATTTTTTAAATGCATTTGAAGATTTAAAAATTTAAAATGCAACTGAAATCTCCAAATCTCTTTTTAGATGGACCATTTAACTGCTGTCAAGAGCATTGTTGTATAAACGGCTTAAACTAAAATCAACCCAGATAGTATACCCAGTTATAAAAGGTATCTTCAAAACTTTTCACTCCTTTAAAGTCAGAAAAAATTATTAAAAAGAAACTTTTAACAAAGATTTTTTATTCTTGACAATGCCATCAAAGAAAAAATGTGTGAGTGAACATGAATAGAAAAGGCAATTTTTTCCTATTTTGATTGGCCACGTCTTTGAAAAGAAAAGAAAATCCTTGCTCTATAAATATCTGCATTATTTTTTAGTTGAATTTAAAAATTTGTTTATTCAACTTGAGAGATTTCTATAATGGATTATAATAAATATCCCTTGTTTGGAAGGTTAGATTCATCCTTTGTACTAATGTCACGATAATGATCATGATTAGACAGGAAAGGAGGATATGAAGACTGTACATAGAATTACATTTTTAAATAAATAAGGTAAACCAATCACAAAGGAATTTCTACAGAATACTTTAGTTGGCATCTTTTTTTTTGTGATTGCCTTTAAAGATGATGTTGTGTTTAGTAAAACCAAGAAAAGTTTAAATAAATTTAGCATTTCGGCTTGAATATTACTCAAGTTACACATTCTGGTTAATCTTTTGATAATTTTTCAAACAATTCTTTATTCATAATAAAACATTTTACAAGCCCAAAACGACATAATATTCAAATTATATAATAACAATTACAGATTCAAATTGATGCCTGCATCCGAATTTTAAAAGTGTTAATTAAAAGTGTTTGCAGCTAAACTAAAAGAGATTGGCATGTATAAACATTGTTGTAATGCTGGGCGTTATGCCATCACGAAAAATATGCTAATTCAGCGTTGGTTGTAAGATAAAATTAAAATTCATATTTCAAATGGGGAACATAACATACGCTCTTTTCCCTTTTTGAAACTCCGAACTTTATCGCACGTCACAGAATGACAGGGAGGAAAGTACACCAAGTCAATCATTTTTACCGCCAGTTGTAATGTAATAGCCCTCAAAACCGCTCCATTTAAAAATGTTGTTAATAATCTGATGTTAATAATCAAAAAATTATAATTGTCATTGAGAAAGTCAACAGATAGAAAAGTTGTGAATAAAATGGCCGTACAATACCATTATTATTGTAAGAAAGACGAGGGAATCAGTGTAGAATGACAGCATAATGCGTAATTGTTTGTTGGTTTGCTATAGCGTATACATCTACATATTATATGAAAAGGTATACTTGACTGTAATAAAAAATCAAACTATTGTTGTGATTATTATTGTTAAAATTGTTACTTTAAAACCCTTTATTATTGCAATTCATAGCAAGCCTTTTTGTTTTGAATACGATATAATAATATACGGTATATGTTTTAGTAATTGCCAATTGAATATGGTACACCTTTTAATACGATATATTTATGCGTTTGGTGCGATAGGGATGATGACGAAGGAGTTAATAACTTTGAAATATTTGAATATTTCCTCTTTGTAATGTCTTCTTTTACTAGAATCGTTTGGAAAGATGATTTGTTGGACATTGCCAGCTATAACGACAGCAGCAGCAAAAAATCCACAAAACAGCTTTAGTATTATGTAAATACACAAGGATGAATAGATACAATGTGGACAATACAAGAAATGGGAAGATTGAAAGGACTCCATATTATTGCATTATTGTTGCATTTGCATTGCTAAAAAAGATGAATACTGAAAAGACTCATTCACAGCTTGGCAGGATAATAATGTAATCATTCTTCATTTCTTCTTAAATACAATGTAAAATTTTCACGTTCAATTTCCAATGCTTTTCGCTCAGGTTTTTCTTCGTTGACGCCTGTTCACGGGTGAATCGAGATTTGACTGAAGACAAAATTGGGATAACTCTGTATGCTTTATTATAGTTCTCTTCAAACGAGTTATTCTGGGACTGAAAGGAAAACATAAAAGGTAATTAAGGTCGAATATTTTTGTGACAAGTTAATTAAAAAATATTATTCAGTTTTCATCAACTTGTACTTTTCACAATGGTTATAATGACTACTCACTCTTTTAATGGCAAATCACTATTCAAAAGCCTTCTTTTATTTTGCAAAAAGAAAAGTATTCTGGTAAAGTATCGTATTTTATAATTAGGTAAGTTCGTCTCATTATTAGTTTTGAGAGCTGCCTGTCTCTCCTCTTCTCTCAGTAAATGTCCTTTGCTATCAAAATATAACCACACTGAAAGAAAAAGAGTAATCTGATCATTGAAAAACAGTTTTGCTTCCTTTTGAAGTGAGCTTCGCTCAACTTTTCGTGTATTGTACACAACCAGTCGTCCGTTGACATAAATTTCAATGGAAATGATTCAAATGATATTTGGAAATGTAGGGCGAAAGTAAAAACAGAAAATCTGTAATGCCTCTATCAAAGTTGTTTAAACGAATAAATTTGAAGAGTTTGTTGAGACTTTTTTTATAGGATTTTGTTTCTTTTCTTTGATTTGGTTTCATTTTAATTTCCACTTCAATTTCCTTCCTTTCAATTTGACATGGCTCTTTTCTCTCTCCCATTTCATTTTAATTTTATTCAACTTTTTACATCTCCTTCTAGGATCACAATTATTAAGTAAATGAAACCACAAAATCTTGTCAGTAGCATATTTCCTGAATGAATTTAAAAACGTATTTGAGCAAAGATATCATCAAAATGGCTAATAGATAACTTCAACTCAAATTCCCCATTTCAATTTAAAATATAAAAGTTTCCAATATAATATTATAAAAAGTAATTTAGGCTTAAAAATTGCTAGCTTTCAACAACTCTTCTATATTGCAAATGTTCTATAGATATTGGCAAGTGATATTTTAAAGTATAAAATAAATAAACAGTTTCAACATTCAAACCCTCCTGAACAAATACAATTTAATAAAACTTTGCCTTTATAAAAAAGCAATGATGACGAGGTGGATGTTATAAGGACAATATGTCTTCTTACTCAATTTTGAATGCAGGCATAAATGAGAACACTTGTGATGAATTGATAACTGGAAAGGGGTAAGTGAGAGGGAAATTACGCTACGCAATATTGTTATCACGAATTTCACGACTCCAATCAGATCAGATCATCTAAACTCAACAAGCGTGTAAGCTTGCTATAAAGCAGACAAATTTGTGTGTAGTGTGGACGCTTATCTTGTCAGCTCATCACTATTTGTATAATCGTCATCATCATATTATTTGTCCCCTCATCATCGTCATCATCATATGCTTTTAAAAAAAGAGAAGGGAAGATCGTATGAACAAGCAAATAATACTTTTTTTGCAGAGGACAATAAAATGCTCTTCGCTTAATCATTTTTTCATATCAAATTTCAAACCATCATATTTCAATCAATGTAAGAGAAAAATGTGCATGATTCTTTTTGTATCAGTGTCAAGAAATGAATTATCTGTTGTATAACATATGAATGGACGATAGCTACATCTGCATCGTTTATAAAAGACTCTATATTTATTGACGAGGTTAGACAAAGGAAATACCTATGGACAGTCGTAGACATTATGACGCATGACTGAAGAAAGAAATATCTTTTATTTTTGAATTGAAGTACAAATTTCAAAATAAATGGTCAATTACATATTGATAAGGAAGATAGATAACTCTTTTATTGAAAACACTGAAAGAGCGTATTTATTGATTGAGAGCACTTATACATGATTAGCTATTACTTGAGTGCTGTAAGTTATCATCGGCTACTCAGATTTACCCTTTCAAGATTTTTGTTCGCTTTTTGAAAGAGGAAGACAATATGGATATACCCCATCTTTATTAATGATGTGGCATTTTCAAGTGGTCCGACAATTCAATTATTTATATCTACTTACAATAAAATATTTTACATTTTTACGATTTCATCATCAGTATTATTAAAAAAGATCAAACTTTTAGATTATACATTTTTTGCGGTTTGAAAACCAAAAAGAATTTATTGGATTCAGTAAATTGAGTTTAGGAATTTAAGTCCTTCAACTCAATGAGTTGTACTCTGTTGCATTTCAATCAAAGAGTTCAAGCATTCTTTCAAACTTATCTGTGATTTTAATTTAGAAATTGGAAAAGAATTTTAAGCAAGGAATTTTTAAGGATAATCATGAAATCTACTACTGATACTTGAGAGATGATTCTTGAGCTAATAATACTTGAATAAAAAACGGATACTTGAAGGAGGCTGATATATCTTGGCTAATTTTGTATCAAAACAAACATGCCATATAGCAATGTCTATCATTGACAATTATCATCAATCATTTATCAGTTAGCAAAACATCTTCTTTTATATCTGTAATTCTGTTTTAATGGAAGAATTAAAAATAATCAAGCGCCCTCCTCCTTCTCCTTCAAGTTTCTCATCTTTCATTTCTGCAACAAAAGGATTGACTTTTTTTTACTTTTCTCTTGGAAAAGCACGGCGTTGAGCTTATTGTGCATGTATTCACTATTATCACGGATGAATGCGCTTTATGCATAGCCCATGTGCATTTTATACACGCCTGCACATAGATATATAATTCTCACAATACGCAACGAGTTTTTAGTGTTATGTTGGTTTGGTTTTTAGACTTTTCCCAATTCAATTCCGCTGAATTGAATTGATTTGAAAGAGAAAAAAGAAAAGAGACAGAAGATTGAAGAAAAGAAGAAAGAAATAAAAAAGTTTGTCAAAATTTAAGTTTTTTCTGCTGTGTCACAAGCAAACATACATCATCATCGTCATATACACAAACATAACAACATCAACTACACAAACGATATCCAATACGTAATAATAATACCAGCAGAAACGATTTTTTTGAAAGGGCTGAGTGAAATCAAATGGGAACAAACAAGCAAAGTCTTTAGAGAGAGAATGTTGGCTGACAAGCAGACATATATAAATACACATCTAATAATATAGTTTGCGTTTTCCTCCAGTTTCTTCTAGTGTGGAGTAGGAGGATGGATGTATGACTTGATAAAACTTTAAAAACTGATGCTGAAAAAGAAGAAGAACGCCTTTTCTGTTGATAAGGTTAAGAATAACGATATTATTCTGATTTAGAATATGCATTATGCATGTATTCGTATGCATGTGTAAAGAACGGTTACATATATATATCGGGATTGTTATTGTGATAATAATTCTTCTTTCTTTTCTTTCTCTCTCGACTGGATCCCCATTCTTAGAGAAAGAATAGAAAGAGAAACTGGAGAAAAAGTGGAGTGCGAATAAAAATAGAAAGAGGAGAAAAAAGTTCTTGTGGACGGATATGTGTATTCGGGCTTTTCTTCTCTTTTTATTTTTCATTCTTCATAGTCCTCTCCTCTCTCCACTTTATACATTTCTTCTTCCTCGTCTTCTTCTTCTTGTTGTTGTTGCTCGTTGTATTGTGAAGTATGCTTTCGCTTTTTTATTCCTTTTTTATTCCATTTTATTTCTCAGCAGATTTCTCTTGTAAAATTTTGCTTGCTTCAATGGATTGATGTACATTCTCTTCGTACATAGTATTATACAAGTTGTTGTCGTTTTTTGTCAGGCTTTACTATGTATTAGATATCAAAAAGAAAGAAGTCTTGCACTTGTTTGCTGTTTGTTTACTGATGTATGGGAAGAAGTTTGCTTGCTACTGACTTGACAATAATAATGGTTTGAAGCTTGACAATTGCTTTGCAAAATGGAAGCATTATCCTCTTCCACTACGCCTATTATATTCTTCACTCTGATAACTCAAAAGCTACAAATACAATCAAAACTGGAATTCTCTTGTAAGGGCCATGCTCGTTTCTTTACATTGTGCGCTGAAGGTTTAATAAAAGCATTTTGGTTCCAAACTATTTTGTTGTTTTCCTTGCATTAAATTCCTGTTTACCCAGCAATCTCTCTAGATTTGAGATTTAAATTATAGTTCAAGGCTGTATAGGTATATCTTCATTTTTTATTCAACCAAAACTTTAAAAGGTTCTATAAAACATTGCATTTAGTCAGGTTTCCACATTTTGCTTTTAAAATTAGCGTGCCCTTCCTTAAAATTTGTACTTGTATGCGTTGGGAACTTTGAAAATTTATTCCATACTATATTATCCCTCCGCTCCTTAACTAGTTTTAACTTAATCCATTCCAATATATTTTCTTTCGTTATCTTTTTCATTCAGTTCAAGTAGGTACATTCAGGTCTCCTATTTTTTACAATTATTTTTTAGGTTGCGTAATATTCCTACTGTGAAACCCTAGCTCGGCTTGTCATATTCATTTATTCAATATCCCCATCAAATTTATACCTACAAAAGCACATTATCATCTAAGAACAAAAAACAGGGTGCATCCTCATCATCGCAATCACCCTTATCTTCTGCGTGACTCTTCTCTTGGGATAATAAAAATAATACCTCACATTATTGTATTCCTTTAGATTGGAACAAAATGGGGAACAAGAGAGAGCAAATCTCTCTCTCTTTTCTGATCATTCACAAATCGCAAGTGACAATAATGCTTTATGGAATATGTTTTTAGTTTACGATGAATGAATGAAGTGTCCCTCTCTCCCAAATTCATTATCATTTTCTCTTTTTCTTTTCTAATATTCACAAAAATTCAACAAAAACGACATAGATACTTTCTGAAAAACTATTATCTTCTTTCTCTCACTCACACTGTCGCACTTATAAAGCATTATTATAGTGGACGGTCAAACAAAAAGGATGCTCATCCTGATCATCCCTACTCCATTATATGATGATGATGTCGTGATTGTTGTTGATGAATACGAATTGAAAATGTGAAAAATAAGAGGAAAACCAAAACAGCTCAAAACAGTGATATTATTCCAGGGCATTATGTATATTTTTGTATAGATCTTTGTGTTTTATGAATGAAATAGAGAAGAAAGAAAAAAGATTTTGTGCGCTAGCTCGTTCTCGTATTTATACGAGAATGACAATGACACATTCGGATTATGAACGGTTTCACCTGAATTGATGATGATGAGAATGATGGAAAGGACAGGAAACTCTTTACAAAAGGTGCACACATCATCTCACTCGCTCATCCCTGATTTTACTATTGAGAAAAATAGAGGAACAGACAGGAGCTTGAGCAGAGGCCATCATCATCAGAACTAGAAGAAAAGATTGAAGCAGCATGGAGACAAGCAATCTGGGTACAATCGGGGGCACAAACAACAAAAACTATATGGAAGGATATTGGTCTCCCTCAACAGTCCAAAAGTGAATGAATGAATTGGATATTTTTTTTGCTCCTCTGAAATTATATCACGGTGGAACTAAACTCGCAGAAGGTCATATACCTAAGCTGCCAATCTAGGTAGATTTTATACTTTTGCTCAAATATCATCATGGGTCTCAAAGGACACCTTCCCAAACAAAATTTTAAGCGAGACAAATTTTTCAAAACGATGATATTCCAAGTTTTAATACTGTGATTTACCTATTTTTCTCCAAAAACGGATCTTGTTACATTTATAACCAGATTGTCCTTTTAGGTTATTTTGTTGAGTACTATCATGTAAGGATAGTTACCTACCTCTTTCCTTTGTCCTGGGAAACCATATAAAGAAAATTTTATTATGTTAAGTTGTACTCTTCATTGACTGGTCTCTTTTGTGTATTTGAAGAAAAAACTTTATAGTTTTTCTTTTCCTATTCTTAAATTTTCCTATTTTTCTTCACTTTTCTCCTCCTCCACCTTCTTCCTTTATTTTATTTCTTTCCTTTTACACTAAACCGGTGTCCTTCTTTGTCCTTTTCTTATTATTGTATAGAAAAATATAAATGAAAAATGCAGTGCTCATTTCATTGTTGCTCTCATTATTATTACTACAACTACTATTTACAGCCAGCAATTCTTCCTGTTGTTCTGTCTCAGAAGAAAAGAGGAAATAAAAGAATGAAAAGGAAATTTAAGCAAAAGAAGAAGGAAATTGATGAATGTACACACGCATAATACCTCGGACAGTTTCCTATTTTATACATGAAACTTTTACATATTACTGTTGTTTCCCCATTCAGTTTTTTCCTCAAAAATACAATATTTTTGGACAAACTTGAGCAAGCTAACACTTATTCTTTCTATCATGAATGAAAGAGAATTTATAGCGTGAATGGAATGTAAAAGGTGAGTAAATTGAACAGAGCATCAAAATTCAAAGCATAAAAATAAATATTGAATGATATTCTGTTCCTTTGGAGGTAATAATATCAAATTGTGAGGTGAGTGTCATGTAGTTCTGTTGTGTGGCTAAAACCTGAATGAACTGGACAAGATAGCATGAAAAATTGTGTGTTGCAAGAATAAAGCGAGTTTTTTGATGAAAAATATAATATACAAGTGATTTAGCATTTTGATGAGAACACATGAATTATACTATTTCTAAAATAGCGTGCATTAATGAATAAATATTTTATTTTGACCTAGTCTTCAAAATAAACTTGTGAAACTCGTTATGGCTTTACAATAAATCATATTTGCAATACCAGTTTTTGAGCTGCACTATATGAAAAATAAAACGAAAATTGTCCCAATTTATGTATGAAATTCAAATCCAACTAAAAAGCAGTTACAAACTGTTTAAAAGTGATAAGAATTTTGCTGAAGAAACTTATGTATATGAATTTTGTAAACTTGGTGGAGTTTTTATGATAACAAACACTTTCGGGAAAAAATTCTGCAAGACAGACAGATTGGGGCCTTTTAAAGGGTAATTTATTTCTTGATATTTTTGCTTAATAACGTTCAAAGAATATGTTTATAGTATGATGGTGCTAAATTCGTTCCACAAGATTCCCTTCTTTTGTCATTCAGCGTGTTTAAATGCAATTGTGTAAGGTGCTGTTTGTAGGTATCTTTACAGAACCACGGCGGGTTTAGTCCAGAATTGACCCAGTCTTGAATGTTTGTACATACCAGACACATCCCACCTTTGTCACTTGAATAAAATGGATGATGATGACTGACTATTATCCCGATTTCACCTTCGCTCCCTTCCTATACAGAAGGCATAAAATAATCTAAAGGGAAATTCTTTCTTTTTTGTTAGTGTGATTTTTAAACGACTGTTGGTGGTGCAGAGACTGCTGCCCCTGCCGATCATTTCTTTTTTTACCAAGATCGATGTAAAGAAATGAAATGAAGGATGAATGATGCGGATAATGAAGAGGATGAGATTCCTTATTTTTCTCCGGTTGTTAGGTGGGATAAGGTGGTGTCTCTTGTTGTTTTTTCCTTCGTAGTTGGGGTGACGATAATGACGATCATTTTGAGCGGATAAATTTTCATTCACAAAAAATATTTGTAAGATTTGGGCCCTGAAGCGATCAGCTCACTCACACGCTACTTCGTGCATTATATCCCATCCTTTTCCACCTTAATGAAATAATAACAAACAGCTTATCAGGCTTGGCACTAACACATCGAGGGAATTAACCAACATACACTTTTTCTGCATCTCTGCATGTACTGTTTGGAGAGAGTCATAAGGGATTTTTTATTCTTTTGTATTTCTCAATTGAAAGCACTCAAAGCTGCCATAATAATTCACAAACTGAACATTCATGCTCTGCAGCAGTTGCACTCGTAATAACAATAAAAATAATCATAATATTCACGATCATTTAACGTCATTGCAAGAAAAGCTTTTGTAATAATATGTTTACGTTATGTGAAGGAATGCAAAACAGTACATTTTCAATTCTATGTAGATACGTATGGGTACATATATAATTCTATAATATGGAGCTCAGATCAAATAGGGCTAGCAGAAATATTATTTTAAAAACTGTGAAATGAAAGAAGAAAAAGTAAAACTGAAAAATGCATGTTAGAAAGTGGTACAATATTACCAACTCAAATCCGAAATAAAAAATACAAGCATTTTATAAAATTTATGTGTCGACTATCTGTGTGAAAAAAATAAAAAATCCCTTTTGTTTCCACTGGAAGTTTTTTTTGTAGAGATATTAAATTCTTTGTAGGCTATTAACATTCAGTTAGTAAATTTTTTTCTCACTTTCGACTCAGATTCTTTGTCATAATTCAATTCTCAAGTATGTTCGTTGTTCGCAATTAAAAAACTTACACGATTTTTTTTGCGTTCACAGCTTAAAAATAAAAAATATCTGAAACAAGGATATTTTATTGTTCATGTTTTGTACGGTGTTGTTGTAAAGTATTTTGCTTTTCTGTTGACCTAAAAAACGAAAGAACAACGTGTACATTAGGAAATAGTTTGTATGTAGTCACAATCATCATGGCATGCCTCCGTGGCTGCTAAATGGACCATTTATTTCTGAAATGAAATTTAGATTAAATGAATTTCAGGTCCATAATTCAATATAATATACGAAGCATTATTATGTAATAATATAATAGTAATGAGATATGAAAAATGGAACCTCTTCTCTGCTCAATAAAACAAGAATAGAATGGAAATGTATAGTAATAAATAAATAATACATGAAAGGATGTATTTTTTATTTTTAAAAAGCCTTTTTATTACGATTATGCCAGTAAATAAATGAATGATTGCATTTATTAAGCGTTTTGTTATTATTACTATTAAATAGGTTGTTGTTTATTGTCCTCTCAAAATGAGACGTGACATCGTACACATGCTTTTCTTCGTAAAAAATTAACGGTTTTGTGGGGTAGTTGGGAAAGGGTCCGTCTTTTCCAATAAAGCTAGCATAACCCTTGATTGTATTATACTGGTCTTAAGTAATGCATACATACAATCTATGTAATTGTAAAGCTTACAACGAAACAATCAGGGCTTAATGTTTGTCGCGCTACTACGGCCAATTTTTATTAGCAAGCTACTACAACGACAACGATGCAAAATGTGAGAATATTAAGTACTTGTATCTTGTATTGTACGCTTAATTTTTTTCTGTTGTTGTGTGGAGTTCTGGAAAAAGAGTTTGCGACATGGCAGATGAAGTTCTAGTTAGATTTATTGAAGAATATTTGAGTTGACTTGCTTTTAACCCCATTGAAGTTGATGAAGGATTAAAATGAGGAGGAAAAAATGCTGTTTGTAACTATACATAACCTTACAGTTAAGTTTTTCTTTGTATTCTGCATTGTTAATGAGTCTTAAGTAGAGACTTTTCAATATACCTTCAAACTTCAGGTGATAATAGAATTTTATACGATTTCACTTATTCTTACTTTTGTACTTCAACTCAAGCGCGTATTTTTCCTGATGCAACCATTGATATTGTGCTTATATCAAACTAATATAAAAGCAGGATTAACAGAGAGTGTAATAAAATTAATACGGCTTTGTTAATAAAGGTGACCGAGAAAAAGGAGTGCGATAATGCCAGAGGGAGAATGAATGTACATAGCCGGCACCTTTATTTTACTTTCTATGTGAAAATTATGAAAGATATAAAAATGAAATACATTATGCTGCTGGTACTGGTGCTAATGAAGAGTGACACATGATCTGTCACAGCAAAGAAAAAACATTTATTCACAAGGTGCGTTTTTCGGGTCATTCTCTAAACATGCACATTTCATGTTTTATAGAAAATTTTGTTAGATTACCGAATTGCTAGCAACCTCAGTCAGAGACAGTAGAATAGAGAAAAATGAGAATAAAAATGAATGCAGATGATATTGCAGGAATACTAGTTTTAATCAATTTAGATGCGCACCTAAAGCCAGATGGAAGAAACAAGATCACTACTGAAATATAAACTTTTTTAGAACCTACCTTAGAAATAGAAATATGGGTTTTAAAAAATGTCTGGTCATCATAATGAGTGAGCATTTATTTTTTCATTTATTTTCTCTTTTGTAGTAATAAATTACAAAATTGAAACTTCCTCTACAAGATTAAGACATTTGTTATGCTTGTACTATTACTGCTAAAGATAACACAGTGGGAAGTTTAAGTAAAAAGCATTATACAGCAAAAATTTTGAGGTGAGACGAAGAAATGTTCAAGAAGTCGTAAACAACTTGATGAACACAATAATAATTTAATTGTTTTACGTAACATATTTGAAGAAGTAGTACAACTTCTTGTAAGCTCTCTCCAGATGACAGGCATCAGTCTATTGTGATTCACTCAAGTAAGTCACTTGAATAGGTTGGTCCTCCACCAAATGACTTGTTTTTCACAGAAGTAGATTAACAATGAAATGAAGGTAAATTTTCAGTTCTAAATCTGTCGTCTTATTATGATGATTCTTGAATGTAATAAATCCACTTCTGGATTCGGTTACTCTTGCACAATACCATTTTATTCAGAAAAAGAACAGAAAAGAAGAAAAGACACGTTTCCTTTGAACGTAGCAGATCCATGTATTGTTGCTCGTTTTCT
This sequence comes from Lepidocyrtus fimetarius, assembly GCA_036507315.1. Lineage (NCBI taxonomy): Eukaryota > Metazoa > Arthropoda > Collembola > Entomobryomorpha > Entomobryidae > Lepidocyrtus > Lepidocyrtus fimetarius. The sequence continues at coordinate 15,721 of JAANSO010000544.1, forward strand.
ATTTTACTGTGAATTACCTGAGTTCCGCTAACACCTTGTCTTAAAATAAAACCATTTTGTCATTTCTCCATCCTAACCCTTTTATTATTCAATGTTGGCTTTACTATTGTCGATGAAAGCAATGATTTGAGTTGGTGATCGAATAAGAACATTTCAAAGTTATAAGCTTCCAGATTAATTCAACTATAGTTTGCTTTATTATTTTAGAATTCTTTGTTTCGTGAAAGTATAAGTTTCCAACGTACATCTTGCTTGGTTTCTCCTTATGTTTTGCTCTGCGGCCACTCAAGCTGTCCGCCATTATGATGTTGCTTTAAATCCATAAACTGCCTACTCTCCCTATAACATCTTTAAAATAATGTATGTAATAATGGCAAGGAGAAGTAGTTTTATAGAACTAAAGGTTTGATTTGTATTGAAAAGTGATTAAAATAGAGGAAAACGAAGCTGTTTACGAAATAAGCCTTTGTAATGCTTGTTTAGTAATTTATGTTTATCAAAAGAACGAAGAAGTTGGACTGAAAGTTGGAAACCATAAATAAAACTTTTACTGCTAGAGAGAGACCGAAGCAAAATTGTATCTGTATTGTTTGCCGTTGTGAGCAATTCCATTACAAGAGCACTGTGAGAGAAAAAGTGAAATAATTGTTTTAAAACACTGAGTGAGCACAGTAGCCTGACATGGCATTTATATGAATTCTACTTTTGTTTCTTTTGTTTCAAAATTGGGAAAGAAGTTCTAATTTGGTGCGGGACGGCAACCAAATACTAAAATGTAATTGAATTGTTTTCTTGAAAATGGCCAAGTCATGATTCCTCCAATAATAATTTTGTGTTAAGTAACATTTTAGAAAAGGAATGGCAATAATAAACTTTTCTTCTTTGCTTTTTGTGATTTGCAGTCACAAAACAAAAACAGAAAAAGTCTCAGCAGGAAAAGAGTGAAATGCAAGCAAAGCAGAACGAAGCAAAATCATGTAATAAAGAGCGAGAGGAAGAGAAGAGAGCTCTGATGAATACGCATTTCAACTTTTGATTATTGTTTGCTACTATTTCTGCTGTTGTTAGTTGTCGGAAAAGACAGCGAACCATACAAACTTATTCAGAAAATAATAGTAATAAGTAATAATAATCAAGTGAGTTTGTTGTTTTCAAATTTGAGCATAACTAACGTGATGACTAGATTTTGTTCTTCTGGTTTCCTAATAGCATACATTTTTTAACTTGGTTGTTGTTGCTGAAATTCTACATCAACGCACAGAAACAAACTTTTTGGGAATAGCTGAATGTTTAGAACAAAAGATTTGTTTTTGTTGCTTTAATTGTTTGGGATGAAATGAGTCTCCCTCCTGTTGAACTGTTGACTTCTTCATCAAGCAAAAATGAGTTCTAGTTGTACGTGTGCATTATGGCTTCATCATAATGATGAAGGGAAAGCTTCATGGGGTGAGCAGTCAACACACCTAAGGAGCATATTCTTTAATGGAATACGTAATCGGCAGATATGCCAAGTAGGCAGTATGGACAATACATGACTTGTGTTTAAATTAGATATTTTCTTGAATCATGTTTTGTCTAAAAATGTGTATAATTTTGAATATTTTCACAGTATTGTTAAATAAAAGTATTTTTTGTACTCAACTAATTTATCTAATTTAACAACTGAAAAATTAAATGTATATTAAAATTAGATTCTCTGTTTAATATGATAATAAAAATGATTATTACAAATCCTTGGCATACAATGTTTGCTTGCACCATTTCAATTTATTTATTTTTTTTGCTTGAAGAATCACACAAACAAAAAACTGAAGAGGATTAAAAAAGAAACGTGAGCAACTGTAGTCTGCTGTATCATTCCCGCACTTTTATGTTGATAAACGAAATTTAATCCTCACAATAAAGACGCAGAACAATACAAACACAATCTGACAAAATAATGATATTTTAACAGTGACGGTGTAAATGTAGAAAATGAAGATAAGTCGAAATTCTATTCTTTATTTTCTTCAAATCATAATCTCTTTGTTGCCTCAATTATTATGCATAATGTGAAGACCATGATCTTCCCAATAAAGCACACTGTAGAAATACACAAGGCGCATTATTGTCGGGAATAAGGTATTAAAATCCAGATAGAAGGATGTTTTTTAACATTTTATTGTGTGAATAACAAAATAAGATTTTTAATAGTAAAAAAGATCACATTATAAAAGAGATTATAAAGAGTTAAAACTGACACGTAAGTACAAAATTTTCAGAGAAAGAGAGAAAACATTTTGGGTAAGATGTTAGAAACAGTTTTGTACGACGACGGTGTTTTGTAGACGGTTTTTTATTCGGTACTTAATTAAAATTCGTACATTGAATAATTCTTCCTATTATAATTCTGTAGATACCTATAGGGAATGGTTAAAGTTTAAGTTTAAACTTAATTATAAACAAAATATCAATACAACTACCTGTTAACTAACTTTTATTAAAAATACCTCATAATTTATATAAAGATGACCATAACAATATTGTAACGATGTTTTTACTAAAGAATAAGCGTTGCCCCTTGATTGATTTATCCCAAAGAGATTCATTCCTTGCATTTATTCTCACGTTAGCACTACAAAATCATCATCATCAAGGAACACGTCACAGTTAAAAGATACAAAGTCATCATCATTTTCAATCTTCCCTAAGTCGGGTCTTTACAGTCTGTTGAAGCTTCCCACACTGACACTGCATGCTCAATCACTCGAGTACCACCCGAATAGTTTAATTTCTAATTTCCAGGTTTTAATGCTCAGTTTCAGAAATCCATAAAATATCATTCCATAACTTCCATCAGTTTTAGTTTTACCTTTATAACACTTTTACATTTCTCTTGTTTTCCCTTTACCTAACTCATTTTCTTTTATTTTGCTTTGAAAGAATTGAAATAGTAGATTAAATAAAAAGAATAGTGAGAGAGAAATTTCCGACAATGGATTCCAAGAAAGAAGATTTTCAGAAAAGATTGTAACTTGTACTCGACTTAAAAGCTTTGAGTTGACTCGACCGTGTTAATAGCAGATAAATGGACAGGATACATATATCTTTCTTCCAGTTCCTAAAGAACAATGTGTCTTTTTCCTTTTTAGAATCATCCAGCACACATACCTTTGTTCTGTTACTGTCTTCTTCTATTTCTTCTATTCTTTCTTCTTTACGATTTTTTCTTGCCTTCTGTGTTGTCGTTCGTGAGAGAATCTCGAAAGCTGTCCCAGCCTGCGTGGCGTCGCTTTTCAGGGGTCAACTCTGGAATTTGACCCTTTGTTTAAGATATCTGTTGTCATGTACGTTACTACGATATAACTTTGATTCTTTCTTAAATATAAGCAACAGAAGCATATATTTTATATTATATTATGCACAGCCTTAATAGTATTTGTATACCTATTTTTCGACTTTTATTCCCATTCTCTTTCTCTGAAATCTTCTTGCATCGTCATCATTATCATCCCAGTTTCCATCTCATAAAAATTGTCTTTTCATTTCCCTTTTCTACAGATGAGAGCAATATAATAATACATTCATTTTTCTTCACTGCTTCTCTTTTCCGTCGCTTCAGTCTCCATCTCCCTTCTCCAATCTACCTGCAGTAATAAATAAGAAAAGTACAACGAAGCAAAGGAAAGAGAGAGAGAGGAATCTTTATTATTTTTGTTATTGCTTCTCCAACTGTTATATTGCTTGCAACAATTACCATAAAGATTATACTGCGTTGGGTACTTCGTACCTGTACATCCATTCACAATAATACTCTCATATAAATTCATTTCCTTACAAAATGAACACACCTTGCCATCTGTATCCGAATCATTACTGATAAATGAGGGACAAGGAAAGAGAGACAAGGGAACGACCAAGACGATGTCAACAACTTGACTTAGGAGACAGTATGGAGTCTACAAAGGAAATGCCGATAAATGATTCTCGTCCAGGTTATTCCAGCCGTACATTATTTGCATTGCAATACTCTTGAAAGATCTTTCTGATTGACCATATAAGCGAAAAGACTTTTATGCTCAACTAGTTATATAATAGCGACGTGAGTGGAAATAGCTTTAATGCTCATGTAGAGTGAAAAGGTAACTGCCGTAAATAAGCTGCCTAACCTTATTCGTGCTGGAATCGCGTTATTCATTGACATAGTTGGCGGTATCCGCTTGANAATGCTCATGTGGAGTGAAAAGGTAACTGCCGTAAATAAGCTGCCTAACCTTATTCGTGCTGGAATCGCGTTATTCATTGACATAGTTGGCGGTATCCGCTTGAGTATGCATGATTATGATTACAACAACATCACTGTACCTCCTAAACACCTGATGAACCTATGTGAAGAACTTGCTTAAAAGCCAGCTAAGCAAATACTACTTCATGTCCGTCCTCATCGTCATTATCATCCTTGAAAATCTCCTTTGCAAGTCAGATCAAGGAAAAGGAAAAGTGTCAAGCCAGACTTTGAGGAGCCGAACCAAGCGTAATAGAATAGTGCCGCAGCAATGCTAATAAGCTTGTCCATCCATGTATACCTCTAAAGGAGTGGTAATGCGGCTGGAAATAAGTGTCCAGTTCTTACTGACTTGTCCTTTTAAATTAAGGATGATGATGATAAATCGCATATCTTGTACATGAGATTCTCAAAAAACTCTTTGAAAAGGAATTGTTTTTATTGCCCCGCCAAAGAAAAACGTGTCTTGCAAATACTAAAAGAACAAACGAATTGTTTTTTTCTAATCCATTACGTATACTGTCACCGATTTTATAAGTCTGCAGCAAATTTACCGAAATCAAGAGAGGAACAAAATCTAAAAAAAACTTTTGATCATCTTAAAATTTTCGATAATCTTTTCTCACCGATTGAGTAAAGGAAGTAAGAATATTCTTTGGAAATAGGTAAGATTCGGATGACTAAAATAAATGAATAAAAGAATAAGGAGAAAGGAATGGGGAAAAGCAAGTGGAATAAAAGAAGAAGAAAGAAACCAAGTTTGTTTTGTTGTTAAAAAGAGAAGGGGAAGTATATGAGAAAAGAAAGAAGTCTTATCGTGACGATATGATGATGAAGAGGGGAACTGTATGTATATGCTTATAATATTAAGGAAGATAAGAGAGAAAAGCAGAACTTTGAAATGAAAATGGTACAAAACTATAGCAGCTTCTAAATATGCTCTAGTAAAAAACGAAAGATTGAAAGAAGTAAGAATATTCTTTGGAAATAGGTAAGATTCGGATGACTAAAATAAATGAATAAAAGAATAAGGAGAAAGGAATGGAGAAAAGCAAGTGGAATAAAAGAAGAAGAAAGAAACCAAGTTTGTTTTGTTGTTAAAAAGAGAAGGGGAAGTATATGAGCAAAGAAAGAAGTCTTATCGTGACGATATGATGATGAAGAGGGGAATTGTATATGCTTATATTATTAAGGAAGATAAGAGAGAAAAGCAGAACTTTGAAATGAAAATGGTACAAAACTATAGCAGCTTCTAAATATGCTCTAGTAAAAAACGAAAGATTGAAATAAGAGCTTTCTCCCATTTTCTCAATTCTATTCTATTTCTTCTCTCCTCTTGTTGTCATCGTCATTCTCAGTCTTGTTTGAAAATAGGAAAGAGTTGTTCTCAGATTTTTGCCGATTGTATTGTCCTTTCTTTCTTTCTTTCTTCTTTCTCTCTTCGTTCTACAATCCTTGTTGCTCTTCCAACTTAAAGCATATCAGAACTAAAAGAGATGCTTTTTACAAATTCACAAACTTTTCCTCGTGTTAGGCAACATTTTCTACTACTTTACACGCTTTGAAATAAGTATATTGCATCACAGTTGAGTTAATGTTTACTTTTATTACTATCTGGAGAGAAGAGAGGACAGAGCAAGATGAACATTTAAATTAATATATAATCCACTGGAAGTAAGCCCCATCGCCGTTGCGCTTCTTTCTTTTGCTTACCTTTCACCTATCTTCATCTCGATCAACAAAAATAAAGAACACGCCCTGAAACATACCTGAATGTACTATTTTACAGTCTCTTCTTTCTTCCACTTTCGCATTCAATTCCATTTTCTTTCCACTTTTCCTATTCATCATCTTCTTTTCATTTTCTCTCTTCTTTTACTCTGTGATATTTATTAGTACGTGTAGAAAACTTGTTAGATAAAAGCATCTTTCTTTTCGTTCCTGTTGTCATCATCAGAAGAGCATCAAGATCTTGTTCTTCTCGGAGAAGGGAATACGGGGAAGAAAGGATCCGGTATAAAAGTTGCATAAAATGAAAGAAAGGAGAGAATGGATACTGTAGAAAAAGAAGCGCAAGAGCTCTGCCTCTTCTTCGTTTTTACTTCCTCCTTATTTCACTTTTTCCCTTTCTTTCTTCAAAGCTCCACTAACAAAGGTATTCGTTGTTTTCCTCGTTCTCTGTCGTGGATGTCGCTTCACAGTAATATATCAAGCTGAAGATTTTGTGCACTTCCTCTAAACAACGGAGTCAGCAACAACAGAAAAGTAGGAGAAAGAATGGGATGGGAACGGGTGAGAGTAAGAGAACAGAAAGAAGAGATCCTTCTTACGATTTCCATTGTCCTTCTATTCATTTTCATTTCTTCTTCCTTGATTCTGTCTGATTCTCTCATCCCTTTTTTCCTTTTCCCTTCTTTCTATTCCTTTTCTAGTGTTCCATAATGGAGAAAAGGTAAAAACGAATGAAATAAATGGCAAGAGGAAACAGAGTAAGAGAAAGGGGTAAAAAGAATGAGAGGATGATGAAAAGGAAGAGCAGTAGCATTCTCATTTCAATTATCTTTTTTGTATCTAAAAGTACTTTCCATTTTATTTTAATGGGAGCCTGAGACAAAAAGTAAGGAATGATTTAAATGAAATTAAAGGAATTTGGAAATGTTTGCTGTTTTATTTATAAGCATTTCTCTCAGACATTTAGATTAATGTAATGTACTGATAAAGGGTTCTAATTTTGGGCTCGTTCAAATAACAATTCTATGAAGGATTCTTACACCACTAATTATTTCGTTCACCTAAATTTAGCTTCCCCAGTCTCAAGTCAGTGTGGTTGCTCTATGAGGTTTTTTAACGTCTTCATCATGATTTCCAAAATTTTGGTTTCTTGATTACATTTTTCAAGAAATGATTCTTTGCTGACGTAATGCACCCCTTATACGAGAGATGACTACTTGAATAACAAGTTTATTCATTGAAAGCTACCTGAAAATTTGAAAATCCGTGAAATTGGAAAAACGTGTTTTTTAAAAGAGAAAAAATCAAACGTGAGCTCATATGAGTGACTCTTGTTAATTATACGTGTTAAGGAGTTGAGTAGGAAGGAATGAGATAAGCAAAACTACTTGCACTAATCGTAAGGTAAAATCAAGACATCTAAATTTAAACTTTAAATGTTTTCTGAGAAGCGTTAAATCTACCGTTACTGACAGCTTCATTACTTTGTGTTTTCTTAGATAAGTTTTGCGTCATCTAGGCTGTATATTTATATTTAATTGAAATTTATAATTACGTAAGTGTCCATTTACTTTATTATTTTAAGGAAACCAGCATAAGGAAATGAGGTATGCTTAATTTAAATACCGTTTGGAAGGTATCAACCAATTTTCCTTGTTAATAATCTCAAATCAGCCCAAGTATTCTCTTTGCTTTGTAAAAACTGACAACCTTCGCTTATTTTTGCGGAACAATAGCTCAGTTGCGAGTTGTATTATGGCCATTGTTTTCTCATGAGCTTCTTGAATTACCAAGCATTTTAGTTATATCATTGTTATCCTTCTTGCTTCTGCAATTAAGTTTTGAATGCTCTGCCCTGATTTTTCATTTTTCATCATCTACATTTTTCTTCTTCTCATTATGCTCCTCTTTTCTTTGCAATCCAATCAATGCATGACTCTAACAATATTCTTAACTGTTGGTGGTTGGTTAGCACTCTTTTGATATGCATTTAATAAGTATGTACAAGGCAGAAATAATTGACCAACCTCATTCTTCAAACAATTTAGTTTTTTTGTATGTATTCCATTGCAAGGCATTAAATTGAGAAATAAGCTATTTTTCAATTCCATGCATGCTACTTTCTTCTTTTCTTCATTATTATTGTTATTCTAATAATGATGATGATTCTGCTGTTATTTTTGTATTGTTATCCGTTCTCTTCTTTTTAAGTAAAATTTAACTGCCAGACAAGAAGATTTTTCCTTATTGGAAGAGAACTAATTTTCACTTCAGTTTCAATCAAGTCCATCTTCCATCCACCAAGAAACCTCTGACAAGCAATTTTATCGGAAAGGAGCTGGTAGATTTTTCTCTTTATCATCTTCACTCTTTCCTGCTGCCCAAAACAGCACTCGTCAAGTACAACACAATTTTAAAGATGATGAGTGAAATACGTACAGTTACAAAAACGAAGGAACAACAACAACCAAACAATAATTTTTGTTCTCTTCCCATTCAATTTGATCCTAGCTTACAGTCAGTTCGTTACTCTAAAATATTATATAAATAAAGAAGAGAGAGAGAGAGAGGCTGACAGAGCAGGCGATAAGATTTTCTATTCTCATCCTCATTGTGTTCTCTACTTAAACTACTGCCATTTAGAATACATTTTTAGAGAGAATCTATTCATTTGAGGACAAGACGAGAGGGAAAGAGATGTGTCGAGGAGTAAAGGACGCTTTTTTGATAGCAATTAGATGACTTTGGAAAAATTCTCTTGACAAGTTCAGACAAAACAAGACAATAGATTTGATATAAAAAATAGGATAAGGAAGGAAAGGATGGTTGTGCAGGGTGATACTCATGTGATTTGTTGCTGCTGCTTTCATGTTTGTCATAAAAAATGAAAATTGTTACTTCACGTTTTTGTAATGTGATGTTTTTCTAGAGAAGTGGAATGAGTGAGTCCTTTATTAAATACGGAAGGATATAGCGATGATGATAAGTTGATATTAGTAAAACTGCTTCAAACGCAACCGAGAGTTTTTCTGTAACGATTAAGCAGTACTTTTTTGGTTGCATATTGCAGATAAAATTAAAAATCAAGAGCGTTCTTTTCTAATTTCCGGCTGTTCCGTTGCTTTTTTGAATAATAATGAATATCAAAGGCAGATGCAAATCGAATAAAATAACCAACCCATTTTTATAAAAAAGAAAAAATTTCGAAGGAACCAGCAAAGGAGAAAATTAAAAATTAGTTACTTTGACGTCTGATTTGATTGCTACTTCATCTCAATGGGAAAGAAGTTATCTTGTTTGACGATGACGTAGCAATATTTTTATGCATCTTGGTAAATTTTTTCTTACATTGGTTAGCTAGTCAAAAAAACTTTCATGTTATAAATACGAATCTGTAGTCTACTACTGTACCATTTCCCGCATATTGAACATTGATTCAAGGCATTATATCTACAACATGCATACTTGAAATAAGGTTTAACTTTGCTTTCTGATATAATCACTCGTTTATAATTCTATAATAGATAAAGCAATTGTAACGATACTTATCTGTTTGCTTCAACGTATGCAAGGTAATTAATTTCTTGCTACTGGTGTTATCCGATTTAAGCAAAAATTAATTTATTTTTATCATTTAATGTATCATTCATTAATACATTTTGAATCACTAGAGGAAGATTTTTTTGATTTTATCATGTTGATTGGAATTTCATTTAAGAGTGCCGTTTCTAAAAGTAAAAGAATGTTTAAAAGAGAAAGGGTGCGTACTTCTTTTGTAAAAAGATAATAAAGCCAAGCTTTAGTGTACATGGTCAATGTATTAAGAAGACAACTATTAACCTGGAAAGACAATCAGTCAGGATACAAAAAAGATCAATTGTTTTCTATACCAGAGAGGTAAATGTTGAAGCCGAATTTCTTTCTGCTCCCCCTCTCTTTCTCTTTTAACCATTTCTATGGGTATGGTATGATGACGCATTTTTTCACACTGCGACTCGCAACAGGTGTTGGACAAAGGTGTCATTGGAGAGGCTCAAATCTAACAGCATCCCTTAAAAATTAAATGGAAAAGTGTCCTTCTTCATCATCATCTTCAGTCAAACGATTTCCTGATTTTTATCTCTTGAAATGTTTTTTGAAAACTACAATGCAATCCACATTTTACTCGTTGGTATTGTCATAAGGATATATTTTTTGAAATGTTCCCCACTGGAGTGTGAGAACATGGCTCTTCATTCCTTTATCTTCTACACTACTTTACTCACATCAAACAATCTATCACCAGGGGAAATGAATAAAAAGCCTGCCGCTTTTATAGGAAACTTCTTCCCCATCGCTATTACGCATCGCCATGTACTTCTTATGAATGAGTGCGCAAAGCAGATAGACTGGACTGGACCATACCGCACAAAAATGTGTCCACCTTGTAAACGTAATAGCTGAAAGTGTTACTTTGTATTATTATGATAAATATTTTAGGTATGAAGAGGATGGTATTCAGCCAAGTATTTCATTGAATTTTTGTTTGGATTTGGAATAAATTGAGAAAAAAAGGAAAAGGAAGAATCCACTTCAGTCTCTCTTTTTCAAATCTCATGATCTTATCAACATTTACATTACAACCCAGTATGGGCCACATTCATAAGCAAGCATGTGGTAAAAAATATGTGTTTAGTGCCATTTACAACAACATTATATTACGTTGATGCATATAGGATGTTTATGAAAAGGTTGCGTAACTTGTGGTAATGCTAGTACCAGTTAAGACTGCGTGAACTGTGAACACGACTTATTTTTTTCAATAAATATAAAAGTGAATTGACTAAGCCAAAAGCCGACTTTTCTACTCCATTCATAATCAAATGAGATAACTTTTTTAAAGATCAAATGCGGACCTGCCTGTTTATCATACAGGAAAAATCATTTTTCAGCTGGAAATGTTATTACTGGGTAATAACAGCTAATGGCTTTATGGATCCAGTATATTTGTTATCTTAAAGAAAAGATGCCGGACGATATTTTAAGAAAAATGTTAAATTTTTAGAGTGTATCCAATTCAGTAGATCCGCAGTAAAACTTGAATGGAATTCAAGGAATTCCTTTCCTTAAACAAATGTTGTTCTCAACTGTTTAGTTGGAAAAAGAATATGGTTGAAATGTGTATGGTTGAATTGAAACCTTGTAAAAATTCTAAACATGTAGTATTATCTACTGTAATAATAATTATATAAACAAGACGTTTGTTATTCGAATCTTCAAATACTTGAAGTTTCCGAGTCACCCCTTTTCATCCTTTCTTTCTTACAAGTACAACTGAAGTGTAGAATAGAACTTATTTTAGCAGACAAACCGGCTCCTTCCCACACACTTCTTTTCTTTGGTTGCATTACCTTGTCTTGTTAAAATGGATCCCTTTTTATTGTCATTCATTTTAGGAATTGTTGGGTAAGAATGGAATTGAAGGATGCTCATTGAATGCTAAAAGGAAATCATGTCCACTACTCAATGTCCATACATGACTAGTCTTCATTCAATGTGTCGAGTTTTATTTTGCATTCAGTTTCTTTAATTCTTTGGTACTTTTTGTGTGGAATGCCTAAAAATGAATGGCATAATGTTGTAGAGCTCTTCTATTTACACGAAAGAATAATAAAAAGCCTTTTTCTGGAAATATGTATTGTAAAATATGTGCAGTCATTTAAAAAGCGGTTGGCGTAACTTGTAAAAAGAATGACAGAATGGGTTACATCATAATTTAATCCCACAAGAAAAAAACAGCAATGTTGTACTGCATTCTATTCATACATTGTGTGGTACATTAAGACGTTATGACATAAATATTACAGTTTGCAAATGATGACGAGTGAAAACCTGCAATATTACTCGTTTAAATATCTCCTCTGTCATCATTTTTGCTCCCTTTTACGGCAAATCTTGATAAAGTTATTCAAAATTAAAAAGGGCAACATTTCTTGGAAAAATTAATGAGGAGTAATTACATAAATAGTGAGAACATTTGACAAGTTAATCATAATATTTCACCAATGAGCTGTCGGCTGATCTCAATCTTCTAAAAGGGATTTTATATGCAACTTCCTTTTTACAAATTAACTTTCACAGTTCAGCAAACTTGAGCTGTAAATGAACANTTATATGCAACTTCCTTTTTACAAATTAACTTTCACAGTTCAGCAAACTTGAGCTGTAAATGAACAATAGAAAACGGTTGAATTTTATTATGATGTATTTGTTGATAATGCCCATGCAAATTCCTGCAAACGTCTAAGTTTTATGCTTGTTATTTACGTGCTTACGAAACAACATCTTGATCATCCGTGTTTATTCCTTTTTTATATGCATGCGCCTACACAATTTTAAAGGAAACAGAAGAGATAGAAAAAAGGAGGGAATCGCGAGAGATGTAAGATTCACAGATTTTGTGAGATGTAAGTAAGATGGGAGCGAATTGAATAATGGGACGACACTTGACCACTTAGGAACGCCTATTGTATTCTAAAACACATGTTGCTTTGTTCCAACTCTACATCATTCGCTAACACAATGGGATACTATAATACAATAAATGTATCAGTAAGACAGCAGATTCGTTAGTCTTTTTTTCTTCCCCTTCTTCACGAGCAAGCACAGATGTAGAAAAACAAGACATGTACGCATCTTCCTTATCTTTACTTTTCTCGCCCCTTCTTTTTTCTGTCTCGGTAACGCTCGTCGAGTAGCTGGGCTAGCATCATTGAACCAAATTCATTTCAAATTGTTCAACTTTTTCAATATAATAGTAACCAGAAATGCAATAACTTGAACATTTAAAATATTTACAATTATTTTACAAGTAGCATGAGTACCATTTTTGCGGCAATAAAAATTTTATGTAAGGGTTCAACTTTGTTTTTAAATTCAAGAGGATGGAATAATGTTTGCTGAATCGGAAAAATTCTTAAGCTATCGAATATTTTCAAAAAGATGGATTTTGCACTTTTCTTTTCCCACCATTACATTACTACTGCATTATTGTTTTTTAGAAAAACGAAGATTTTGATAATAGAAATTCAATAAAATACTTATGCATAAATATTTCCGTTTCTTATTGTTCATTGTAATTTGTATTTGAAATAAAATAGCAGCAAAACTTAATATTGTGAAAATATTTTTTATTAAAGCCGGCAGCAAAGAAAGCATTGT
>JAANSO010000545.1:0-28878 GCA_036507315.1 Lepidocyrtus fimetarius
TGAAATTTAACTGAAAATTTGCGCAAATGGGTGATCATTTTTATGTTGAGGTTGTGTTTCGGGTTTAGAAATAAATAACGCCGACGCGACAGAGTCGGGCCCCGGTCTAGTACTATAATAACCCAACAGAATTATGATAAGATTAATGAATGAAATAGTATGCTTACCTATGCTACATTTTTTAGCATAAAAACCAATCACAAGAGATATTTCCTAGTTTGCATCCTCATGCAATTCTAACACAACATATTGCAAGCGAATTAAATTAATTTCCTTTTTTATATGAATCCCCTCCAGTTTTATCATGACATAACTTGTTATTATAGTTTGAGCAAAAATGCTATAGTACTGAACTTTATTTACTTATTAAGAATTGATAAAGAGCAATCAATTCAAAGTATCATTAATATTTTTGTTATTGTGTTGATCGTTTATGTCTCACTTTATATTGAAAATTATTAGGCTTCAAAATGCCACTTTGTAAAGGGCATTAGAGGAAAGTGTTATTCCCTGTGATATATCTGTTCATTACTCCCAATATTATAAAAGATTAAAACCTTGCCAAATATTCTGCACTTAGCTGGGCTGGAAAATGTATGTATATGGTTGGAGAAGGTACTGGTGGGAGAAGGGTAGGGTTGGAGAATGTTGGGTTGGAAATTGCATAAGGTTGGAGATTGTAGAGGGTTGGAGAAAGTCATGTTGGAGAAATCCTAGAGTTGGAGATTGTTGTGTGTTGGAGAACGCCTAGACTCATTCAAAGAGTCTGTATAAAAGATATTTCTATTATAAATACCTACGTGGTCTGTTGCGTTCTCACTTTCGCCTTTCTGTCGAATATTAGGTTCAGGGGAAGCTGTAAACGAAAGATACGATTAGGTTATCACATTTATGGATAAAAGTGACAGAAGTTGTACACTAGTTTTTACCGTGCTGATTATGGTGTTGCTAGTATTTGGACAGTCAAAAGGGAGAAGAAAATGGCCATTACAGTTGTCCACGCGAGGCAAAACGAAATTATTATGTTTAATACCAACTTTCATGATACAACTTCCACCACCAAAGCAATAAACGCAAAGTAATATAATATCAGGCCAGCACCATTGATATAGAAAGTTAATGCTTCTGGAATATAATCCAACATGTAATGAGTTTTGCAAACGACATTTTCATTTGAAAGTCAAGTATGATATTAGTAATGGTGTGGTGGAAACGACAATTTTGTTAATAGTGGTGACGGTTTTGGTTTCACTAGGAAATAGCATGTGTTGCCAAACTCGTTTACGGGGAAAATGGTGAAAGAAAGTCTAGCGGATAACGCTTTGAGATATATTTTATGTTATTATCAGCATCATTGCGTGTACTGTACTATCTTTCTGCTAATGTAAGACGTTAAATTTTATTTGGAAAAAATGGTCGAAACTTGACAAGTATAAGACAACATTAGTAAAACGGGATTTGAGCAATTCAAAATGGTCACTTACAACTGTTCATTTATTTCAGAGGTTATTACCCAATAAAATTAACAACACACGCTTTCTTACGCCTTCTTAGAAAAACTAATAATTTTGATAATATTATGGAAATAAGAACAAAATGTGAAGACTAGATTTTAATTTTAAACTTTTAGTAAGTGTAATAAAAAGTGTCATTTCAATTTGGGATATTTGCATATACATGTAGGTTATGGAAACAATAGAAAAGTTCAAGAAGAGCTTTCTATAATCTGATAATTTATATTGAAAACAATAAATGCAAGGGATCTTGTAAATTAAATGGATCACAAAGTAAATTAATTGTAAATTATGAAAAATTGTCATTTCATTGCATAATATATAGGTCAGCCCTTACTATGTTATTGATTGGAAACATAAGTAATGGTTAAGCTAAACGTTAACAGGATTAATGGAGTCACCTCTGATCATTCTGGGGCTATCCTTTTGTTAACAATAATCACTTTTAATTTTCTGAGAGGTACAACAGACTGTAATATATCCTTTTTTAAATAATCAACCATATTTAAAATGAATTTTATTCTAATGGTAAATTTGAAATCTTTAGATGTGGCTGCTCATAATGTAAGTTCTGTTCAACACGCAAAGGCAAGAAATCGCGTCGGGGGGAATCATCATGGACACATTTTGCATTGCTATTTTTGCCGAAGTGACCATAACTCAGATTGCCTTAATAGAGTTAGCTCGTCGTGGGAAGAATTTAGTGCACAATGCACTGATGAGAATGTCCATGCATTCTATAATTTGACACAAACTGACCACATAAAGCATCCGCTTCCTAAGTATATAGATAGTAAGTAATTTAATTACGTAATGAAGAAAGGGCGAAGTTTGAAGTATTTTATCTAACTATTATTATTTTTATTTCAAAAGGACAAGGACCAGGAGGGGCAGGGGGAAATGTCTGGGCATGTTACACTTTGTTCTCAACAGATGGATTGTTTACTTTTAGAGCGTGTGCGGCTCATCCTAAAGCCACTGATAAGCATAATTGTCATGCGTGTACTGTTCCTAATTCAGATAACCGTCCTGCAAAATGCTGCATTTGTGGAACTAGTTTCTGCAATGATAAAAGCAGTGGAGCTTTTCGGCCAATTTCAGGAACTATCACTGGTTTGCAGGGAAGTATCGTAATTATAGTATCGTCGCTACTTTCCCTTCGCCACATTCTTTCACTCTAAATTCTGTTGCCGACAATAAATAATTTTTGGTGGACATTTTAAAATCAACTATTCAAAAGGGTGTAATTTATTATTTCGCATAGATTGCATTAAAATAAATTTATATCTCATTATTGGTAGTATAATCAGCAGATGAAGCTGCAGAGTCTTCAGTAGTTTTAACATGGACGCTGCTGCGATCATGGCGAAATTGCTTAGATGAGGAAGAAGTGGAGGTCATATTAATTGGTATAAGCTTTTCGTTTCCTTTCGCTTCCTCATTTACAGGTGGCTCAAGCTGTACCTCAACAGATAGAATACCGGACGAATTTAAGGTGCAATTGACATCTTCCGGCTTTACTTCAAAACCAGGAGACGTTTTTGGGATTTCATATCTCCTTGCAAACTGGCGTGAAACAAATCCTCGACCTTCCTGCTTCTCATCATGCTTTCCCTCAATTACCAAGTAATTATCCACAAGTTTGACATTTAACTCTTCGGGAGTAAAATGAATGACGTCAAGGGTGACCTTTAGTATATCGCACAAAAGGATTTTAGAAAAAATGGTATAATTTTGTTAATCTCAAATTAATTTAAAATTTAATATTTACCTGCAATTTACCACGTCCACAATATACCTCAGAAGGTCCACCCACTCCTCCAATGCTTCCTCTTCGCCTTAATCTTCCATAACGATTATTAAAAAGTGATGACCGATTGTTGAGGTGAGATAACATGAGTGGTCGAAACCAGGATGGTGGTGGGGGGAAGTAATCTTCATGATCAAAACTTTCTGGTTCTAACTCAAGTCCAAATTCTTGATCAAATGATGGGATTCTTCTTGATGGAAAGTTTGAGTCAAATAAATAATCATCAAACCAATAAGGATCTCTGCTGAATTGTCGTCGCACTGGAACAGCCATTTTTGCTATTTGATTTTTTAATGATGATTTTAATAACTAAATAACTTTTATTTAGAAGTGATGAAATAATATGCCTTTTGCTTTAGCGAATCGATTCTGCAACTGTCGATTTAAAACAACCAACGTATCGTGTTACTGTGTTGCTTCAAAAGCGCCTCTTATCACACTGATCATTTTGAAGCAAATACTAATGCTACATAATGTTCCTTTTGAAAGCAAGTGGTAAATATCACGGAAACGATGTCTTAAAGGTCACACTATATACCTAATAATGATTATATGACATTTTGATGTGCATACTTTTGATGGTATAATAATATGAAGCTGTATGGGTTTATATTCCTTGCTCCATTGCATCAACATGCTCCAAGTTAGGCTATAAATTATAATAGAACAATGGTTTTCAAAAAAGCTAAAATAGGTGCGGAACAAAACAATTTAGCTCTATTGGCATAATAAATTATTTTACTTGTCAAACATTTGCAGCAAAAAACTTGTATGGAAAAAACACTTATTTACACTTTTGCTAATATAATTAACACGTTTTTAATTCTGACTTACTGACTTAAACATGCTGCGGCATAATATTTACTTGAAAATGCAAGATACCCATCAAAGAATGATATCATCAATGATTTCATTTTATCTAGTTCTTTCAATCACGCTTGATATTTCGGTTAAGATGTTCGATTGTTATTTAAAAGAATATGAAGTACGAAAAAATGTCATTAATTATGCAATAACAACACATACATATCAATCTATGTGCATTCAAAGATTGTAAAATCTTTCCTTAGGTAGTGTATTTTAGCACAAAATTGATTGAAATCCTTTAATCTGCACTCTACAGTAAATTATTAAATAAATTCCTCAATTGAAACATAATTGGAGTCAGTCTGTTCATTAGAATATGGTTCGTCTTCATCAAATTCGGAATTTGATTCATAAAGCTCTTCCAACTCTTCAATATCCTTTTGCAGTAAGGGATCATGCATTGACGACATGTACTGAAGGGAAACCAATTTGCCATTGGATTTTGGATGGAAATGAGAGGAGCCAGTGCATTCGAACCAAATATCATATTCTTTCTGCAACTCTCTAAATCCAGGATGCGCATTATGTAAAACCCATCTCTCAATTAAACCTGTGTTTTCTCCTCCAGATAAATAAAATCCTTTCCAAAAGTATGTAAAATCGTCTCTGGCATCACCTCTCTCGTCAACATGTTTCTTGTGTCTTGTCTTGAAAACTTGTTTCTCCTCCATTAGCAACAAATGGGTCATTACATCTCTCCGGTGGAGAAATAGGTTGCTTGAAAGTTGAAAAATATTTTCATTGCTACGAACATGCATTTGCTCTGTTAGCTTCAACATAGACCTATGACCAATCGTCATAAGCTCTATGCTAGAATCCCATAGTTCTTCTGCCACTTCATCTTGATTGTAGTGAAGAGTATTCAAAATGCTTTTCCGATTATTTTCATAGAAAAATCCAGATTCATGGGAACATTTTGGTGAAAGTGCACAATGCAATATGCATTGAGCTGCGTGCCATTCTTTTTTGTGGAAAGCAGACGTGTAGTGATTCCAGTAGTTGAACTGAAATGGAGGATATTTTATGTAGCGGTTCAAATTGGTCCTTGTAGTTCCTGGACAAACACAATAGGTTGTTACGTTGTTAATTCCACTATCCTGAAGCTCTTTAGACAGACGTCTGTTAAATAGATACACTGCGAGCTTTGAATTGGCGTAGGCATTCTGGGCTGGCAAAAAAGGAAGACCATTTTCGTCCAAATACGTTCCAATAAATTCCTTCATTTTTATGAATCCAGTTTCAGCAGCTTCCTTGCACGTTACATTAATGATTCGTGCTCCCTTCCTCTTGGCCAACAAACTCATGAGTAAATTAGTGAGAGTAAAATGGCCAAAATAGTTCACTCCAAAATGAACCTCTTTTCCCTGGTCAGTGACCACCATTTCTTCTGGTGGAATCTTGACACCAGCATTATTGATGAGGATATCAATTCCATCGTTTGCTATTCCTTGTAATTTTCTTGAGAAGCTGTAAATGGACGCTGTGCATGCCAGATTAAGTTCCATTTCCACAATATTGTGAAGCAAATAGAGTATGTCGTATTGATGGGGTAGAGCCAACTGGTCATAGTACCGAACTTTAGCTTGCTCAATAACACGCTGCTTGTGTTTATGAGTGTACATTGCGAGCTTCTTAGATAGATCCAGTCTGGCTTTCCTGGCCTTAACCATATCTGGTGATGTAATGACGACAAAAGCCCCTCTCTTTGCAAACTCGTAGGCCAACCTGTAACCAATCCCACTTGTGGCACCTGTGATAACCACTGTTTTATGTAAACACGAAAGCTCTTTAGAGCTGTCATGCTGCGTCCAGGGTCTCAGCTTGTAATTGTATAGGGTGAAAATGGACAACAGGAAAACTCCAGTGATGTAGGTTTTGCAAGTGTAACTCCACTTTGAATAGTATGCTAGTTTAATATTGTCTGTTGTATGACTCAATTCTTCCAAGAAATCTTGTTTGATTAATTTGGCTATATCCGCAAGCTCCCGAAAATTTTCAAATGGAAGGTGAAAACTTCCATTTCTCCATAATTCCTTTGTAGTGGAAGGTACATCCCGGATTTCTTGAAATAAGGTTGTGATTTCATGTTTTAATGATGCGTTTACCGTACCAAAACTTGATACTGAACGTAATCCTAACGAATAGAAATCTCCCAATGCCAGTTTGAATTGATTCCATCCATATCTTAAATGTCTTCCTATTAGATGTTGGAAGCCACTTAGCTGGCTTTGTTCTACTGCTTGTTCATACTGTACACGTCTTTCCACTTCAGGAAACAGTTTTACAGCATCTTCGTTATCTTCTTTTAAATCCATACCTCTTCTTTTTAAAAGTTGCTTTGAAAAATGTCAAACCAAACATAGGAGTCATTTCACAAACTCATTCCCTTTTTAATGTAGTCAGTAGCTAGTTAGCTAAAAAAAATTGCCAAAAACTAAAATGAACAAAAATGCAATAAATTATGAAAGTTGCTATTAACTCCGGTGAACTTATGAGTAATTTAAAATTTCAACTGTCTTGATAAAATGTTGAATTCTACTTTCATCATGGGTTGCTACATGATCAATCAACAACATGTGCTTTACAAGTGAAGGGGGTGTAAAACATGAAACAAATAAAACATAGCTCATCTTTTGAATAGCTTTGTTCATGTCCTCTTAAATGTGAAATATTCCCCCAACATTTTGCATCAAACCAAAAAGGATTTGGATTGTTGCCCGGTAAAACACAGCAGCAAAAATATATATTAACAGGTAGATTGAGTATACAAAAAAGACCAAATTGCTACATTTAAGATGTGTAGCCAATTTGCAAAAAAGAACGTTGCAATAACGTATTATAATGACGCATGAATGATCTGGGCAAAATAATATATCCAATCAGTTTATCATGTGCATTGATACTTGACAGAAGAATTTTTATTCATCTTCAGTTTGCAACAAATTTTTGTTTTAAAATTTTTGTGCCTTTCGCAAAGCAGACAAAATGAGCAAGAAAAACGCTCACAGCCACAAAAGAGACTGGAATAAGAAGGTACTTTATTAAATTCATATATAAATAAAATGTAAATCAAATTTTAAAACTATTGTTTTTTATTTCAATAAAGGAATCAGGAAATTCAGCCACTTCAGATGGCGACGTTGTTTTAAGTAAAGCCTTGAGTTATTTGTTAAGACATGGAGCTCCAAAAGAAAACTTGAAAGTATTTCCTGGTGGTTATGTTAATGTCGAAGATATTTTCAAGCTTCCTAAATTTTCTAAATGGACACTAGAGAATATAGAAAAGGTCGTAAAGGATAACAATAAACAACGATTTACCATAAGAAAAGATCCAGAGACAGGAATTTTACAAATTTGCGCTAATCAAGGTCACTCTTTTGATGTTGGGGTAACTGAACTGAAACATATTACCAGTGTTGAAGAATGCCCTGTTGCTATTCATGGAACCTACACAAGATTTTGGGATTCAATAAAAAAGGATGGACTAAAACGGATGAACAGGTCACATATTCATTTTGCACCAGGTGTACCGGGGGATGATGAAGTTATCAGTGGAATGAGAACTTCAGCTGAAATTTACATTTACGTTGACATTGAAAAGGCTTTAGCAGGTTTACAACTTTTTACTATGATTTAAAGTATATGTTTTTGCAAATGTGGACATTCAATTTTGTACATTTTCATTCCAGATAACATACAATTTTATCAGTCAAAAAATAATGTGATACTTTCTCCTGGAAATCAAGATGGAATTTTGGAAACTAAGTATTTTGCCAAAGTATTAAATTTTAAAACAAAACAAGAATTAAAATACTGACCACAGTGCTGGTGATTCCTGTTTTACCTTGCCTTCATTCCTACCAATAAAAATACGAAATGCTATTTAAAAAATATATTATGGTAATTTACCAACTAACTGTGATAGTGTAAAAATGTCCCAAAACCAAAAATCTTTATTAAAAAATAATTTGTAACAGATTTTTAAAGTAATAAATATTAATACGGCCAATCATTTAATTGCGGTATATATTGGTTTGTAAATCAATTCAATTTATTCTGTCTTTAATGGTGCGTCTTCTTCAGGAGAATTAGATTCTTCTTCTTCCTCGTCTCTAACGACCATATACCCATCCACTTTTTTAACTTGAAGCAGTCGTTTTGAAACTTCCTTTTGCCAATCTGTAGCTGTTCCACCAGCATTAATAAACTTTTCTTCCAATGGATTCCCTGAAAGTATTTAATTTCCTCTTGAGCAATTATTCCAATTCCAATTTATAATTGCTATTTTTACAATCTATAGTAATAAACAATATCAGTATTCTATTCCAATACCAACTAAAACTAGGTCATCTAATTCTGGACATTCATTTAAACGACTGATTTCTCCCCACTCTTTTATCCAATTATTGGCCAAGTACAATATTCGAAGTTTTCTGCAGTGAGTGACTCCCTTAGAAGGTTTTTCAATTAAGTTGTATGAAGCCCAAATCTCTTCTAATGTGTCTGCACAAGCTTCCTGTCATGTCATTTAGGGGAATTGAGAAATGTGTTGTTCGTTCAGTTTATATTTTAAAAAACAATGTAGGTAACTAAATATTATAACGTATTGAATTGTCTTTACAAAACATACCACACCAGCCAGGCTTTTCAGATAATTCCGACTTACAGATAGAATTTTTAAGCATTTCAAAAAGTTTAGATTATTTAAGCGCTCAATCATGTTGGTCGACAATGACAGCTTCCTTCAAATTGTAGGAAGAATACATAATTTACAAATTAAGACTTAAATTGAGCTTTAGTTTATACATTTGGTAAATATAAGAAATTACAACACTAACTCGCATTTTGGAATGGATGACGTCGATCCATCAATTTTTTCAATTGGTGGATTCCAGCCATTAAGTTTTAGTTCCTTAACTTCTTCTAATGGACACTCTCCTCTTTCTTCCCACATTCTAATAGCTTCCTTCAGTGTTATGCGCTTACAACCCCCTTGCGCCTTTGATTTAAAAAGTTGAAATTATTAGATATTTTGATGCTTTCACCCAATAGATAACTGACGTATGTAAGTGGTTTTGAAGTACTTACCATTATTTAAGTGTATAATACTAAACTACGTGAATGTTTTATGACTTATCTACAAACAAAATTTTAACGCCATTAAATTCAAGTAAAATAGTAACACTTCTATCTGGTAAACATCTGCCAAATTATGTCTATTATAAACAAATCGATCAAACACGATTCTCCCCTTGTTTCTTTGAGTTGTTTTGCAGTTGGATGAGATTTTAAAGCAAGTTTGCTTTCTTTTCATCTCACTCTCACATTCCGTATTTTCCGATTTCTATCCAAAAATACAAATGAATATTAAATGCGCCCATTAAATACTCAATAGCACATATTTTGTAAAAAAATCCATAATAAAAATATGAATTATATAACTATTTAGCACTATTCTGCTTTAAAATGATTTATTGAAATTCCATTTCAAACTTGCCGAACAATTTACAATTCCAGGTTATTGAATAAAATTGTGCAGAACATTTGGATCCTTTAATCCATTATTAAGATGAGAAATGGTTTAAAACTAATCGCAAGAAGCTTAATTTTGCTTTTAAAAAAGTATTACAATTATTTCAATGATTAATAATCCCCTTTCTACTAAATACTAATTTAAAATTGTATGATACTGAAATTTTTGAGTGTTTTAAGGCAGTAGTCAGGTATACATGTGATAGAGGGTGGAATGTAGCTGCAAGTAATAATTACATCGTATCAATGCGTTCCTGATCCTTATTTCCCGGTGTTGATAATTTATAACTATTTCCGTTTTTTATTAGTTTAGAATGCATTTTTAGATATCTTTAGCATCCGCCAGATCGTCCTCACTAGAAAAAAATACAAATTACCACAAAATAAATCAAAATGGTTTAAGTTTATTTCATTGTATTTGGCACAACGTTTTATCGTCTAAAGTCAAGTCAAGTAACAGAAAGACAGTAAATGACATACGAGATTCTACATTAATGAACTAGGTTTTCAAAGCATACTAGCAAGTATTATTTGGCAAATTGCTTGAAATAGTGCTAAAAATTTGTATTATGTTGAAACCAAAGTCTTTTTTACATCTGGTCTATGGTCCACTTTAGCATCTCTTACGTACCTTTTAATACAAAATTTATCTGAGTTTAAATTTTGAATAAAATAACCAAAAAGTTGACAGAATATGCTTACCTGGCTACATAAGGAAGATTATGTGATCCGTTGCTTAAATAGCAATCAAGATGGGGTAAACTGAGAAGTTCTTCTTTAAAATCGGAGAGAAAGTAGGTTGTAGCTTCCTTTACAGAACCACTTTCGTCAGCATCCCCTGTAAGCAAGATTTTTTCTACTCTTCTAATATACAACTTTGGATATTCTTCCAGAATGTCAAGACTAGCCAGCATC
Organism: Lepidocyrtus fimetarius; assembly: GCA_036507315.1. NCBI lineage: Eukaryota > Metazoa > Arthropoda > Collembola > Entomobryomorpha > Entomobryidae > Lepidocyrtus > Lepidocyrtus fimetarius. Next base: position 10,639 of record JAANSO010000545.1, read on the forward strand.
TTTTCATCAATTTCATAAACTTCTCCGTGCACATTCTAAAATTAAAAAGTGATTATTTACTTGTTTAAAAAATTAAATACACATAAGTTAAGAAATTTCACCTTTCCTATTCCCTCTTTATCGAGTAAAAATGGAATGTTGTATCGGGAAGCAATAATTAACGGGTACTTGTTTTGAGTTACTCCAGTCCCGATGAATTTAGCTGATCCATTGTTAGTATCTGTTAACCAGTGATGATTTGGTTCACCCGCTTTTAATGTTCCATACACAAATGTGTACATGTTTTTAATTCTTTGCATAAAATGTTCTAAAATCTTTTTACTTTACTAATTTAAAATATAAAAATATCAGTTGAATATAGTGTTGAAAAATACACGTCTAAAGAAATATTAATTGCCTTTAGGTCACAAAATAGATAAATTCAATCTTTCGGAATCCATAAACCCAGCGAAATTTATCTCTTAAAGGCATTGAATGTGAATAGTGTTGATAAACTTCCAGCATATGGAAATTACAGTGTAGCAGTTGACATATAGGTATCCATTCATTCATTACACATCAAAGATTCATGAGTGAGAATTGCTCGTTTTAAATCGCTATACTAATCTTGGTTTTTATAGTGTTATACATGCTATGAGTAATGCGAATGAAATAGGTAAATGTGCTTTGGCTTACACATGGACGAGATTTTGTGCTATCATTATCATTGCTTAGTTATTGTACAGATTTAGTTGCTCAATAGAACAGCTTGCTTAAAAATGCAATAAATGTCGAGTGCAGAATCAAACGGTTTGGCAAGTAAAGCAGAGTATAAGAGTCCAATGTGCTAATATGTCGCTAGTTGGAAAGCAGTTATCATTCATCGTAATTATTACTAAAGTTCACATCACAGGAATAAAGATAATCAGAAAATATGTTTGCTTATGTCATTTTAATTACATGTTCACATTTTTGATTAGCCTTCTAATACATCGTTTAAAAAATACTCAAAGGGTGACACAAATTAACAAACAAGCAGCATTCTAAATTAGATTAGTTTAGTCTTAATATGCCTCATTGATTTCCAAATGTAGAATTTAATATCGTACTTTATCAGTTTTGTATCAAAATATTGACAAGAATTAAAATTTTATGTTTAAACCCATTTTAATTCTTCAATTATTACAAATAAATTACTCTGTAGAATAAGACAATGTTGTTAATTTCTAGTAGTAGATTGAACAGGGGTTGGATGAAGGCGTTTTCGAGATTCATCAGTGCTTTCACTTCTCTGTGGCCCATCACGAAGCGTATCTAAACTGATACTGGTATCTTCATTACCGCTGGCCGTAGTCAGACCACCCTCTTCTTCTTCTTCATAATCACTGAAATTGCCAGTGATAAGGGAAGCCTTTTTGTCAACGCCGCCGCCAACATTTTGTTTCCCACCATATTCAGCCTCTCGTTTATGTACAGTATCTTCAAGGATAGCACGCAGTAAATTACGACTTGCTTCTGAAATCTTGAGCTTTTCTAAAATTTCATTGTTCATTGGAGGGATAATTTCTTCATTCATCTGGGAGTAAAGTGCTTGGTCAGTCTGACTTCCTATGAAATGAGCAGGTGCATTGTTTCGAATTTGATCAAATCCAACTTGAGCAATAACAGAGTCCACATTATCCTCCCATGGTTTGCGACTCTCAAGATATCTTTTTTGTGCTTCATATTTTGCCTGAGCTTCCTTGTGCTTTATCAAAAGAGCTATTTCCCGATTCCTCAGGCATTTATGAATCTGATGCTGCTTACGAAGAGCTTCAAGTTCGTATTCTTCTTGAAGTTGCTTTAATGACTGCGTGCCACACAAATTTAATGTAATTAAGAACTCTTTGCATAACTTTAATTGAAAATTAAATATAGATGTACACACCTCCATTATAACACAATCTGCCAAATTTGTTGCAGTTTCTTCATAAATAAACTCAACGTCAGAAAATACCCACTCGTCCAGTTGCGTCCCAATGGTCGTAGTTCCTTTCTTTTCAGCAAACAGCGGTTGCGGCTCCACAGACACGTCAGTATCAGCAGCATCATCAAAAAGAGGTTCACATTGCATTTCCACATTTTTAAACTCTACTTCACTATCTGCGATATTTTCCAAATAGATGTCCGTTTGAGCTAAACAATGCTTCCGCCCACTCACCGGAGGAGGTGTTCCTGGCTCTTGAGGAAAAGTTGTTTCCATCATGTTACTGCGGCGATCACCTCCCATTTTGCTGCTTTTAGGAAGACTGTCCGAGCACTAGTGTAAACAGACAGGCTATAGCGTGCTTAAATAAAGCAATTACTTATCTATCAGTTGGATTAGTAAAAAAGTACCCAACTGATTTCATAAAATCGTGAAGAATTGGACAAGAAACCGCTAAAATTTACTTTCAAAATTATACGTCATACAATATTCGCATCTTTGGCTAATTCAATGAAGCCTTAAAGCCTTTATTACCTTGGTGTCTATAAAATACTAAAATTAGTTTAGTATGAAATTTTAATAGATAACTAACATAAATATAACATAAATAATTTATGTTAGTTATCTATTGAAATTTTACTTTCTTTCGTTCAGCTTTTCCCAAACTATTTCTGACGTAATTTTTACTTTTTTTGAGTGTTTTTATTATGACTCGTGCATATCATTGATTCATGATGGACTTTCTAAAAGGCCCATATAATATTGCTAACTTAAATTATTGTGTTTGCTTGATAATAATTATGTACAATTCCATCCAAGCACTTTGAACGTTTTGAATTATAATCTGGCGCACCTTGTATGTAAGAAGTTACCATGGAAATGCTACTCACAACAAAGGGAATAATACGCTCACAACATATCCATCACACAGGCTCTGGTAAAGAATGCTCCTAAAAATGCATCCACTTTCTTTCTTTTCATTCTATTTCTCTTCGTAGCAGTAGCCTCAACGATATAACCTTAAATTTATTTTCAATTCAATGACAAATATTGATCACTCATCACTAAACATAATCATCAATCTCTATCAATTCAATCGTAGTAAAAGCCCAGCCTAAACAGTCAATTTCAAACTTTTATTTACTGTGGCTACAAGTTACCTTTACTAGGATAATATTTTTATACAGACGATAGCAGTTATTCGAGTCATTTTTCAATGATTTGATAAATCTGGCTAAGAGTTTTCTAATTGTCTTCAACAGAATAACTAATTTTATCCATTGTGAAGAGGATTTAGACATAATACGTTCAGCATGTCATACCGAGACCTCAGAAGTAAGAATTGGAACTAGTGGTTTAAATACTAAACATTTAATAATTATTAAAATATCAGATACGATATCTAGAGCATATTTTTTAAAATGGCTTTTTGCATTTTGAAATTCAAAAATAGATTTGGCCGAGATGCTGCGGGCTGTTGGCTATCCGCGAATGGTTTCCGTTGAAAATTTTAGGAATCCCAATTTCCCTTTAGTTGCAGACATAGGAAGGTGGCTTGTTAGCCAATATGAACCAAAGACTGATTTTCCGCATTCGGTGGAAACGGAACATGATCGAGTGCTATTTGTTAGATTATTTGCTGAGTTTATGGTACAATGTTTATAAAGATTCGTATTTCTCAATTCTATTTTCTGTATAGATTACTTTTTATCATTTCCAACTCCTTGTTATAAGAAATTAGATTTATGTTTCTCCATTCCAGGTGACCAAGGTTCAAGTAAAATTGAATACGAAGCGACTTTATCAAGCTGACGGGTATGCTGTAAAAGAACTGATTAAAGTCGTTTCTGTATTGCACAGTGCAATGAGAGGAAGTGAAAAGGATTCGAAGGGCAATAAATTTGATGATAGACCATTTGATATGTTAATGCACGATGTAAGTGAACCTACAAAAGGATAAGTGAAATTTAATCAAGTGATTGAAAGTTTACATTTTCATTTTAGCTAAAAGAATTAAAAGGAGTTCGAGAAATAGCTTCGGCTCTTACGCAACGCGGAGTTACATTGTATGACCTTCTCAATAAAGAAGTGAGTTTACGAGAAATTCGCCAATCAGCCTTGTCAAAAGCTTACGAGCACGAGGAAGTGGAACGGCTTCTAAAAGGCTCCGTTCAAATGATGTCACAGGAAACAACAAAATTAAACGGAATGATTGATTCTGTACAAGCAAATCTTGCCTCATTAGATGGGAAAATTGAAAAGCGAAAAGGGGATTTGGATAGAAGTCAGAAGAGACTGCTAACACTGAAAAAAGTTCGGCCTGCTTTCATGGATGAATTTGAACAATTGCAAAATGAACTATCAGAGGTTTACAAAGTGTACGTTAGCCGATATCGCTGTTTAGCTTTCCTTCAAAACAGAATAGAAGAAATGAACAGAGAAGATTCTGAGAGGAAGGCAGAAGAAAAACTGAACAGAGCAGAGCTTTCTTATGGAGGAAACGGAGAGGATTTCTTATATGGAAGTCTGAAAGGGGACGGAATTTATTCTGGATCTGATGATGATTCCAATGACGAAATGAATATGCTTAATGATGCTAATTTAAATCTAGCCCCTGGGGGGAGGTCCTCGTTTGCCCCGTCAAGAGCAAGTAAGTTAGGCCAAGCAGCGGTGACTGCTAGTACAAGCACAACAAATGTCTTGGTAGGAAATGGTGGAAACCGTAACACTCCATCAACAGTTCCAAATGGGACCAGCGTAAACGGGGTAAGACATAGCGGGACCGGTGCTCCGTCGTCCAGAGCAAGAAATCGTCAAGCATATGGGTCGATGTTGGGACCAGAAGATGACTCTGAAGAATCTGAATCCGATCTTATTATGGTTGATGGGGACAATGATAATTCAGAACTTGGATCCGACGAACCTGATGATGATGATCTGTTGCAACTTCAGAAGGCTGGAATGCAAAGTGATAAGCAAAAGAGAAATCATTTCATGACTAGTAATAGATACATGAACGGAACAATTACCGATCCACCTCCCGCTCCTTTGGCAAGTATGAATCCGAGTGCTGAGATGATTAATTATTCTAATGAAGATGGTTATATGTGGAACAACACGAAGGGTTAAATGGAAACTCTTATACCAATACATAAAAGTATATAATACTATATAATATTGACCCTCATAATATATGATTTAACTAATAATTGCAAAAGGTTTTTGCAACTACCTATTTCACAATTAAATAGTTTTGATTGATTCCTGATTAAAATATTTCCAAAACGTGTATATCTACATTGATCTATTAGATTTATATACTATTGATTATGCATTTAACATTCAGTTGTGAAATACTTGCGAAGTATAACGAGTTAATTGATCGTGATTTGTATACCAAAACCGAAATATTATGAAATTGCCCTTTTTGACTACTATTTAAGTGCAGTTAAGCTAAATGTAAATACCTATTTAAATAAATACACAATCAATAAAAATAAGTCAAATATATTTATTATAAACTGATGGAAATGAAAAGGAATAGAAAATTAATTTGCGCAACTAATTGCATACAAAGCTGTCAATCATTTCATATGCAAAATTTTTGATAACAACAGAGGCAGTATTTTCTTACTCATGGTCATTTAAAATACCTGTCAGTTTTGAAATATTTAGTTTGGATTAGTATATTTTCTCTTGTACGTGTCCAATTACTTGCAGTTATGCAAAATTATGTACCTGGCTGTACTACAAAAATGGTTTATCATCCTTTACTGATAGGATTAGCAACCGGCTTATGGCATTAAACGGATTTTTTTACTTGACAATCCATAAATCACAGAATTTCGTACTGGAAGGTTTAATATAGATATGATATCAAAAATATCACGTCGGAGTAACAGAATGACCTCATTAGGTTATGATTATCTACTTTGACTAGTTTATTTAAAGCTTTGAATGTATTCTAATAAAAATAACAATTTGATTAGGTAAGCATATATTATCCTTAATTACACGGATTAAATTTATTTTTCCTTAAATAAATGGATGAAAAACTGTTGGGATTTCAATTTTTAAATTTAATAGTCATTTTCCCCTTTTGTTAATGCATTCGTAAAAACCATTTTAAATTTTAAAAAATAGTTTTCAAAATGATAAAACCTGCGCTAATTGTGGCAGTGTTTAACTGTCTTTTTCTCGAGCACGTCTATGTACAAGGTAAGGTTTCATTTATTGACAATGGACATAGGGTTAATTTCAAATTACAAATAGGGTTAGATTTAATGTTTTTCGACTTTCGAATTTTTTCAAATTTTTAGCATCTTGTGAGCTTCCTGGTATTCCTACAGACACTTCACCGAGTAATCTTTACTCACTCCCACCAATTGCGGACGATTTAGAAGAAGGAGTCACTACCTGGTACTAATACAGTTTTCTCTTTTTATAGAAAATCCTTACATTTAAATGATCAAATTTGTTTAATTCAAGGGAATGGCCAATTGATGGAGATGTAGATAGAACAACTGTGGACTCTTCCTCTGATTATCGATATCTTTCTGCTAAATTGGAACAGAGAAAAACCATTTATCACATTTATTCTAATCAGGAGACAAAAAACTTTCTTATAAAAGAAAATAAAAGAGAAATGACAAGATATATTAATCTTTATTGCGATGATACACCACAAACTGTACAAAAGTACTATTTCAAAATTCCTGTTCAAGATATGACACCGGTCAGTATTTAATCAATTATAATAATTAACCAATAACATTAAAAATTGGCGTGATGCAAATCCGTTTTGTATATTTTCAAGCCACGCTTTGAGCAAGATGAATATTCCTTCATTTTGACCCCAAATTGGAATAAAAAACGGCCAATATCTGAGGGTCAATTTGTTATCGTGAGTGACAATGCATGGGAACTTGGAGATCCTGACTTGAATTTCGATTTGGAATTCGAAGCTTCAGTTGCAGAAGTTATTACAATTCAACCCGTAAAGCTATGGACTGAGCCTAACCTCAGTAGGTATTATTATCGCCTTGATCTATTTCTTCACGAGAATAAAGATTTGACTCCGGGAGAAGAACTTCAAATAATTCTGACTGCAAAAGATCAGTTTAACGGAGGAACTACTAAACTTAACCTGAAAGTCATGTAAATTTAACCTACAAGCGTTCACCGAATGATCTTGTCAGATGAAACTATATGTATTTTAGCTTACACTCCTTTACAAAATCATCAATGCTTTCTAAGCATAAGTAAAATAAATAACCTAATTTTCTATCAGCAAAGTTTTAAGATGCTTTATTTGTCTTCTATTTTAAAATTTAAACTTTTTTCGAAACTACAAGATAGCAAGACAGAAGGGTCAACAAGGTATGAGCCCCCGCAACAAAGAATCCTAAGCCACTCATATACCTCAACATGTGTCTAATTTCTTTTAAAGCTGGCTCGTAGCATCCCTGTAATTACGGGGAAAAGATCCCAATCGCTATTATAAAATACTTTTACGTAATTATATTCCATGAAAATTTCCTACCTTTGTATAAATTTTCTTGTTAGCATCCTCAGTGTGTGGAAGCATATTAAAACCACAATATGTAGAATCATTTTTAAACCTTTCGGGAAGACAACAAGAATTTGGCACTTGGAGACTGGTCATGCCGAATGGGACATCCTGCCAATCTTTATAACCAAAAGTTCCGCAGCAATTGTACTTTTTAAAATCAAATATTATTATTTGTATAGATTCTCTGACTAGAAATATTATGTTTAGCAAACTTTCAAACATTTAATAACTAGCATAAAACTACTAATACTTTTGCATGCAACGTTTTCCATTTATCGTCTTTATTATCATCCTCATATTTTTCCATAGACTTTTTCATTTGGACACTTGCTAAGGTTCGAGACGTAGCTCTACTCAAGGCACTGACAGAAGCGGTAAGAACCAAGACGGATAGAACCGATAGGAAAATACAGTACTAACGAGAATGAAATCGAGAAGTAAACCTAGTTGAATTAAATAGTATGAAAATGAATAAATCTTGCTACAAATAATATTTTTGAACATTACCAAAATCCAAAGAGATGACTTATCAGGCCATCGTTGTGCCAGATATCCAACTGTGACTGTCAATACGATAAAAACACCAACAACGTAAACCAGAGTACTGATTGAGAATGTGATTTGAAAGTCAAAATCCCCCACTGCTTTTTTTTCCATATCACACTGCACGTATGCCATAAGTACAAGGGTTATCGCACAAAGCTTCATTGTTTAAATACAATTAAGGTTTCAATCAGCAAAAGTTTTAAATTCACCTCTAAAAGATCATATTTTCAAATACAATATTACCAATCCAACGAAATGGGCTACGTAATAAAAGAGTGTTAAACATTCGATTTTATTGTTACAAATATTTAGGATTGCCATCTTTGTTCTAATGACCTGTCAATTTAAAACTGGTAAAAATGTTTCATTTGTTGAATGAAAGTTAGATGAACATAATGGTTTTGTAACTCACCATCTTGGCAACTAAAGCTTTTCCAGTTAATCTTACTTTATTATTAGATTATTGTCAATGGCGATATGCGAATGCAGTAGCAGCGTAGCAGACTGAAAACTGAACTTTCAGCGGTTAAAAGTCTTGTGTCAGTGACGTAAAGTTGAAATTGCCATTTATAGTGGTAAACAACGTTTTACATTATTTTATTTTAATTCTCCTTGAAATAACCTTTAGCTATCTGGTAAGTTACATATTTGTGCTTATGATTTAACAACAGTAGCTTGTATAAGGTACTTTGTAAGTTTAATTGGAATACGTAATAGAAAATAACAGTTGATAATAATACTTCTAAAATACCAAAACGTAATTATTGATATTATACAATAACTTCTTTTAGCACATGCTAAAAGTATTCAACTTAAGTTCTATGCGAGCGAGTTATTTATAAGTAGAACATCGTCTTAAAATTTAATTACCCTATTTATGAAATTTTATTCTAATATCTTTAGATATTATCTTTATAAATAAGGATGAGTGCATATAACATGGACAATAATAATATACTGACTGATTTTTTTGGATTTTTGTTCGCAACTTATAAACAATAACATGCTGTACATAAAGAAATTGGAATTTCATATGACTCAGTAAATAATAAATTAAAAGGTTTCATACAATGGAAGAGTAAGGAACTCTTCCAATTTTGGGGATGTTGCAAGTTGTGAGAATATATGGGCAGCCTTTTCATAAGGTAACTTTTGAGTATCACCATTTGCTTTCCATTTTTGCAATTCTTCCTGTACAATTTCCTGAACTAACTCAGCAGTGATTTTTCGCCCATCTTCTAGAACACCATTCGGGGATTGAATCTGTTGCCAAACTTGACTTCTGCTGATTTCAGCAGTTGCAGCATCTTCCATTAAATTAAAAATTGGGACGCATCCTTTGCCATTAATCCATGCAGCAAGATACTCAACTCCAACGATGATATTGTGTCTCAATCCTTTCTCCGTGATTTTGCCATTCTCAACATTAAAGGTTAAAAGATCATCTCTTGAAACGTGTATATCTGGCTTTTCTGAAATGCCCAACTGCTTATCAAACGCTTCCATTGCAAGAGGGACAAGACCTGATAATAAATAAAAAATATTGATGTTCTTAATAGAAAGAATAAAAATCATATTTATTCCTTTTTAAAAAGATTTTTAGCATACCAGGATGTGCCACCCATCCACCTTGGAATCCATCAGTAACGTCACGAGCCTTATCTTCTTTGATAGCATTCATAGCCTTCTCATTTGCCTCTGGGTCATTTTTAATTGGGATTAATGCACTCATCCCTCCAATGGCTGGGGCTGAACGTTGATGACACGACTTCACCAGCAGCTTACAGTATGCTCTCATGAACGGTGTGTTCATTGTGATTTGGCTTCTGTCCGGAAAACAGAACTGCTTTCCTTGGGTGCCGGCAAGAGGATCGACTTGTTGAAATGTTTTGATACATGAAAAGATGTAGTCCCAACGACCAGCGTTAAGACCCGCTGAATGCTCTTTTAATTCGTAGAGAATTTCTTCCATTTCAAATGCTGCTGGGATAGTCTCAATAAGAACGGTGGCTTTGATTGTTCCTTTTGGAATGCCCAATTGTTCTTGAGAGAACAGAAAGACATCGTTCCAGAGGCGAGCTTCTAAATGGCTTTGTAATTTTGGTAAGTAGAAGTAAGGGCCCAGACCATTGTTAAGTAGTTCAGCTGCATTGTGGAAAAAGTAGAGCCCAAAGTCGAACAAGCTGCCAGAGAGACGACTACCACTGATTACGCAATGTTTTTCATCCAAATGCCATCCTCGAGGACGAACCAAAAGTGTGGCAACCTCAGGATTCAATTTGTATTCCTTGCCATTGGCTGCAACAAAGTCAATCTTTTTCCTAATAGCAGCTTTCAAATTCCATTGGCCTGACAATTGATTAGTCCATGTTGGTGCAGTAGAATCTTCAAAATCCGCCATGTAACAATCTGCTCCAGAATTCAGAGCGTTAATCACCATTTTCCTGTCTACAGGGCCAGTAATTTCCACCCTTCGTTTAAGAAGGGGTTTTGGTAATGGATTAACCTTCCATGACTTGTCTTCTCTGATATGACGGGTTGACTCAAGAAAGTCGAGTTTAACTTTCCCTTCGTTGATTTCTCTCTGTCTTTTCATTCTTGCACCGAGAAGTTCCTGACGCGGTTGTTCAAAGTTCAGGTGGAGCTTTCGAATAAACTCAAGTGCATCTGGAGTCAGAATCTCTTCGTGTTCCTTACTTACTGGACCAATAACTTTCAGTGCTGGTTCCATTTGTTTTCTTGCTGGAGCTGCTTGAGAGGAGTAACCCTCGCTCCCTTTAGGGCTTCCGCTTTGGCTCATTCTTGTTCTGCCTTCTGCGCTGTTGAAAATAATGTAACTGTAATTTCTTCGCTGAGATCTCTCTAACGGGCCTGCATAAGTTGCCGATTTCAACTTCCCAGCGAAATGCAAAAGCATATTCGGCTGAGAGCTGCTTTTTAACAGCCTCGATGATGATGACGAAAACATTTTTGATTATGATGATTATAAAGGAATAATTGAGGTTGCGTTAACGAAACAATATAGGCGGTAAGTAGTGACGATAAAACCTGTGTAAAAATTGAATAAATTTTCAATCTAAAAGAAAATACTGATACCACCGACTGACTGAGCACAGCAGTCGGTTTAGTTTTTGCATAGTCAAAAATGATTGCATGCCATTTTTGCCAATTCAATCAAATTCAAGTGACCTGGTTTAATGATGAAAGGAAAAGTTGAGAGACTTTCATGCAAGATTCGCATATAAATTACTTTCTTGATAAACTACTTTTTGAATTTAATGATTTTTTCACTTACCTCTAAATTGAATTTCTTGTTGTAGGCATACCTCTAAAGAGTATGATGTAGAACTGCTTTTTGATCCATTCAGATAGACATCAAAACTGGGACTGGGACTGAGTGAGCAAGCGAAGTGAACGTTAAAAGTGGAATTATCAAAATAAAGCCACCTTCTTCTTTTTCTTTTTCAGAGATCCACACTTAAGATGAATGACAAGAAGTTATCATAAGTATCAATGTCCACGTGCACTGAATGGCTAAACAGCCAATTTTATTTTGTTTTATTCTCCGGCAAACTGGACTATGAAATGCATAAAATCAGTAGTAAACCATATGCATATAATAGGTGAGTACAATGTTCAAAATGACTTTGTTGCTTCGCTCACAATATTCAATACTATGCTTTATAGCTAAAGTCACCTTTACCTGTACTTGTGCACCATTTACTTATCAGCGACAACACTAAATGCGTATCACTCTATGGAATACTCATTTTGTTATTAAAGGTCATACAATACCTTTGCTGCTTCATTGTTGTAGCATAACCAAAACATAATTTCTCATTAATGGAATTTTTTAACATCTATAAATAAATGCAACCTAAACTGTTGCATAACCTCTCTCAGTTCCCCTCAATCCTGATTTGTTACTTCAAGCAAACCGTAAATGAAAAAGTAAAACTATAAGATTGTACTTTCGCCTACATTTAACGATTAGCATAATTGGAGGGAAAGTATAACATGCAGATTGTTTCTTTCAATGTAAACAAAAGTAATACTATCACATTTAATTTATGAAAAAGTAACTCCATTATTCAATTTTAGTTTACCGTTCTTCATGAATTTCAACTAACATAAAAGTAATGCAACCCAAATACTAATCTATAAAAGCTTATGTTCTGGATAAAAATCGCACAAACATGTAAAATACCCAACCAAATGGTTAGCATAATGGAGGTATAAAGATAAAGTTATCTTTATACCTCCATTGTTAGCATAAGTAACACAAATACATGTAAACGAAATGAACAGCAAGAGCAAAGCTGCAAATAAAGCTTGAATTGTTGAGGATAAACGATAATTGTCACTAAATTTCTCCGTGTTAGTTAGTGAAATATCTTTATTTAGAAGAATGAAAATTTCCAAAGGAAAATTTGAAGGGATAAAATGGATAAAAATAGGTCATAATGTATGTGAGGCTAAGTCTGTCCTCTGGCGAAGTACAATCGTATTGCCTTAGGTCCCTTTGTGCTGGACTGTGGAAAAATACGGAAAATGATCAAGAAGATTATTCCTACAGTCGAGAGGTGGTACTTCTAAACTATTATTGACATGTTGAATAGCATAGCAAGTAAATAGGAAATAACCTCAAATGAGGGTTTTGTCTTTGTCTCGATTGTGTTTTGATAAAATTATGCATGATGCACCATCGGCAAAGTTCAGTGAAATAGAGAGATAAACACGAAATACGGTAAACAAACACAAAAGCGAAAAATAAGGATCAAGTTTGACTCGCTTTTAATTCAAACTTCAAAGGTCATTTTTTCATGAAAGCTGTATGGAATTTTTACTTGCAAACCTGGCCAAACTGGACACGTTCAACAAAAGTTGTTGAATAATAGGGAAAGAGATGAACTATGAACTTATCAATTTATTTTGATAGTATTATTGTACGGTAACAGTGTTAAATGAAACATGAAGCTACTTACCTAATATTAGGTTAATTTGGAAAACAATATATTTTTTATATTTTGTGTTTTATTTTTGCACATGACTGATTTTAAGCAGCGACAAAACGACAATCTTATCTAAAGTAATTAGCCATTAATTATAAGTTCATTTTCTTTCAAACTGTAACATTATGCTTATTGACATTTTCAAAATCATTTGAATTCTATGTGCAAATACATAAATCCTTAAATAAATGCGCAGATTCCAGACTTATGACGCTTACAAAATATGTATGAGAAGTAAAATGAGACAAGAATGAATCTTGAAGATACATGGTATGCGCAGGCTCATCCAGCAGTTTCTTAATTCTTCCTGTCACGTCATTTCATACGTCAAAAATTTAAATAAATTTAAAATAATGGAAACTGTCGATATTCATGATTTTTCATGCTGTATTTTGGAAAAATATGATCATCATCAGTGGTAAGTCCACGAAATGGTGTTATAGTTTTACTAATTAATTTGGATTTGTACATTCCTTACTTTAGATACGCTTAAATGCGTAATTGGTTAAGCAAAAAACTACAAATAAATAAGAAGATTGATAGGTAAAGCTGACTGACTGCTAAGGATGGACTTTGGCTTGCTGAAGGACATCAAACAACTAATATTTTGTAAAAAATCCAGTTCCTAATCGCTTTAATGCTGGTGGTGACAAGTTTTAATAAATTGACTTTCCGTAGCAATGACGTCAAACTTAATTTTAAGTTGCTCAATGCCATTTTATCAACTTCTATGATGTGTGCTAGATTTCATGGAGTCGGATTTAGTTTTCTGAGTCATTAATTTTGTAATGGAGTTCTTTCAACATTGCTAGTGCGCGTTGAAAAACACATCAAAATTGTTTTGCTAAATACAGCCAACGGATTTCTCCGGTCAGACTGAATATTGATGCTGATTGACCATGAAATAAAAAAATCTACGCAATTTCTTATGATGTTGTGCAACATAAACGCATGATATTTTAAAATAAACTTATTTGTTTACTGAATTGCGCTTTTAGCTAAGATTTAATTGCAAGCAATAATCTCCATTCATATAGTCCACTCGTATTTAATAGAAAGAACAAAACCCCAGGTCTAGACTAGATCCATTTTTGCAATTAAAGATTATCACGAGATATCATATAAGTGACTGAATACGTTATTGTCAAATACTTGTTTACTCCAAAATAAAGTATGTAGTTTATAAAATATCAATAAGGAAATTTGGACATAAAATATTTTGTTTACAAAATGACTTGTCCCGATGAACGAAACTCATTATTATGTTATGTCATATAAAATTCAGGATTAAAGTTCAAAAGTCCAAATTATTGTAGTGTCAATCTTTTTAGAATATTAATCCTCACCTGATTGTTTAACGTCTCGTTTAGTTTAGCGTAGATGATTGAAGACGTTATTCGAAACAGCACATTGAATTGGAAGAATTAAATGGTTTGACTGATGCTATAAAATATAAACCTAACTTGCTGTGAATCAATAACCTGACCGTAAAAGATAGGTGCATATATGTCACTGTTGTGTAGTAATTTTTACGTCCTTTGCCACCACTTTTATCATATTTGAACTCCAATTTATAATCAATATATGTGTGTGCACATTAACTTACAACTCTCTCCATAAAAAGACATTTAGTTGGGTTTAAGGTTTTGTGCCTCAAGATTTACGAAGTGACTGCAGATGTCCTCTTTTAAATTTAAGTTAAATTCTCAAGTTAAAATGAATAAAAGTATTTCAAACTTGTTAGTTCAAACGTTACTAACAGATGTCATCTATTTTAATTTTATTAGCTGCGTGTCTGCCAGTGTTTCCCGAAACCACCACCTTTTACTAGTTACAATACTTACTTTAAAGTATTAGCGAATTCATTTCGTTAACAGAACAAAATAATTAATTTAACCTTAAATCAATTCATTGTCATGTACCACAAACTATATTTGACCTAACTAATCAAATAAATACTTTCGAAAGGATTGCCAACAGTTTTCAACATGCTATTGAAAAAGAAAGCAAAATTGCACGTTAGTAGCAAAGTGCCCCATCCATTAACTCAACTCAACTTGCATTATTTCATATTTTGAGGTACTCCATAAATAGCGATTACCTAGGTACATACAGCAATTGCAGCTTGGTTAACTTGTTATCGAATTTACACAAACTGCTTTTCAAGTTCAACTGATAAACAAAAAATGACATTCAATAAATGTGCATCAAAGCAAAGAATGAGTCATTAAAACGGAAAGGGGTTTGCAGTTGAAGTATTTGTTTATGCTTTTATAGAATGTTTTAATGTCATTGCCATTCACTGCTAGGAAAAATTGCGAAAAACTTTCCATTTCCAGTAATTAAAAATGAAGTTGCTTTTAGATCTATCGTACTATTGTTTTGAATTATAGTTTAAACAAAATTCTATTTAGAGATATGTAAAGCTGCACCCACTCATCTTTTCATTATTTGAAAGCGTTGCAAACTCGACTTTTTCGGTTAATTAAAAACTTTTGAGCAGTTAATTAATTAGTTGCTGAGTTTTAAATTTATCCTTGCTTACGTAATATGTTATCCTTGCCAATTTTTATTGTTTCGTAATAAAAACCCATTTTTATACAAAACCGTAAAATATTTACTTTAAGAACTAGTTATTTCTGGATTCGTTCTTAGTAAGCTCAATGTCTATTGTGTTAATTTCACAAGAATAAACATTATTTCTTTGAGCCGGGCATTTCGTTTTCGTTGTGTTAATACTAAATATAATTGGAAATAACCAGTTATTTTCAGTTTAAGGAATTCCTGTAGCTTAATCACTGCAATAAAATGTACTTTTGACAAATACATGACAGCCGCGAGGTTTTGATGACGACGACAGCTTTAAATATTGTAGCTGAGGCTGATGATATTCTTAACTTGCGTTTCATCATTTCCTCATCATCATTATCATCATCGCCTGGTATTTCCTTAGAATTTGCCCTCCTCTGAACTTTAGGGTGTAAGTAGTTGTTGCCTTCAAAACAAATGACTTTTATTGTAAAGGAAAAATACGGAAAAGGGAGAAATTGTTTTTTTCAATCAACCCTTCCCGAAATATTCGTAGCATGCATACATTACGCTTGATTGAAAGCAGTCACTGAAATATTTACCACCGAAGTAAGCTGTATTAGGCATGTTTTTAACCTGCCCTGTCTTGTTTTGAGAAAGAGGATAAAACTGGAATTGTCTTGTGGAAAATTACACAAATGTTTATAAAATTAAGGCTTAAAAGAATATTCTAGTCTTTATGTGATGCATATTTGGCATAATAAAAACAAACCTCTCTTTTCTGCTTTGACTCGTTTTTACTAACGAATTATAAGTATCAATGTATCACTGATAAGCATATGAAGAAGATGCAATGCATTTATAATAAAGTAATTATAATGAGATTAATTCATTTTTGAATTAAAAACTAAAGTTTTGTCACTGTCGCCGTGTCGCCATACGTCTTTGCAGATTTGCTACTTCTACTGGTTTAAACTCATGCAAGTATGATTGAAACTGGAAACGCAGCAGATTCAAAGAGTTATTTTTACTCTTTATTATCTTAATCATAATTGTCATCCATATCTGAATGCTGCATCAATCCAGTTTCTGCTTGTATTATGTAGTAAAAACTTTGTTGATGGAGCAAGTTTTAATACTTGGTGCTACTTGTATTCCAATTTTAATACACCCAGTTTTATATGGAGTAATTACACAAGGAAGAAAACTTGCAACACCAGTTAAAACTAGCTTAGTATTGGATTAAGTTTAAATGATCAATAATACTATAAACAACTTATGAAACGACAGATTCAAGAGGATGCTTTACAGTGGAAAATTTTTACATTTGATCAATTCAGAATTTTCAGAAGACATAGGCGATAAGAACTAAAGCAAAAATTTGGCTTGTCAAAATAAAAATAGATCTTTCAATAGCAGAAACTTAATATAAGGTTTAATTTTATCATACAATGTTTTTAAACAAAAAAATTAATCATTTTTTTGTGAAAAAGCATGCCTACCACTATTGATTTTTTGACTCATGTAAAATTTTTGTCAATAGTCAATACTGTGATCTCAAAGAACTAGTATAATTAAATGAAGTAATTAGTTTATCAGTATGCATAACATTAGCACATAACACCCTACATTTATTGACAAGTTCAAAATATTAAATAATAGTTAATGCATAATTGATGCGTCATGTGATGCAACGTAATCTTTCCAAAAAAACTGATTATGAAATATATAACATATTTTTTTCCTTTTGCGATTTTCTGTCGAATCACAGACAAGAAATAAGAAACCATCCTATTTTTTTAATTTTGTACTGTGATCATGTGTCCTTCACCAAATATCAAAGTCCAATTTAAACTAGTACTATCAGAGAAATGATTTCAACACTTGTTATGCTCCTAATCCGTCGCAACATAACACTTTTTTTTATCAAAGCGATGGAAGCATCTTTAATGTGGACGTGTGGCGTTTGTAAACAAAGTTCATTGGAAGTGACCACTTGATCAGCCACTCACAGCGCAGTTTTCTGTCTACGTCAGATCCCACACCTCCGTTTTATTGTCCTCATATCCCTGGACTTTTGAACTGCAAAGATACAAAATAACATCACGAGGGAGGGTGTGTTTTTCCATACTAACAATGGTGAGTGCAGTAATGATGATAACTTGAAAATATGTTAATGCTCTTACGAGATCATTTTTATGGATACGCGTTTCACTTCGCGTATGCCTTTAAGAAAAGCCCACTGCGTCCCTCATTATTACTAGTCTTTGTTATGTGACATTTTGTATGTTAACCAGAAATAACTGCTTCAAATATGCTTACTGAAAGTTAGTCACGTTCATAAAGACATAAGATTCATGGAAAATACCATAAGGAAAAGGTAATGATGTTTCGGTGCTTCTATTTATGGCTATAAAGCAAAAGGTCTTGCATTTCTCATTACTAGTGTGTGTAGTATATGCTATGTGCTACCGAGGAAGAAGCATTTAACTATCCAATATCCATAAACCTACATAATATACTTGTTTATAAGAATTACTAGCTGGTTGCCCGATTCTGTCGCATCGGGGTCTAGACAGCATGTAATTTGACAAAATAAGAATAAAACAATGGAAAAATCAAATTTTTAAAAAACT
>JAANSO010000546.1:0-28851 GCA_036507315.1 Lepidocyrtus fimetarius
GTCGATAATAATCTGTAAGATGTTTCCATTTTGTGTGACACCAACTTTCTACAAAAGAAGTAATATAGCTTTTGTTAGGTATTGTCAATTTTCTCTAACATTAATTCAATAATTAATTGACTTACCATCTTTGTTCAGTTGTTTAGCGATTTCTGTCCAACTTTGGGCCCGCTTTGTCTTATCGCGATAAAAAGTGTCCTCTGGATCATACAATTCTGGATAACTTCGTACTAGATTGATCAATGCATATTCTACAGTGTCAAGGTTTCCCTCGTCGTTCATGATGGCTTGGTGAATGTTTCGAATCTTTGACTAATATTTTGCGATTTCCTAATCCTAAAGGTAAAACTTTCATGAGTCATTATATCACTTTTGAAATAATTGTTCATAAGCTTGATATTTCCAACAAAGATTTACAGAGGTCAACTCTATTGTTTTTATTTATATAGCCAGATGCATAATTTGAGACATACCTGGAAACTACTGTTCCACCAAATCTTCTAATGTCAGAATATTTTGAGCTCTGATTCACATGTTTAACCAAACAAGTTTCACGTTTTCTTACATATGTATTTTTGCATGCAGTATGCTAAACTCGCTATGTAAACTCCTAATTCGCTATTCACCTCTTTGTATAAAGTACCAAGTGAGTGAATTATCAATACTAATGTTTATAATACTAATATCATCCACACGGCTCCCGTCTCACAAAATGTTTGTGTTAAACCCCTTCTATATAAAGTGTTGTTGGTTGTGGGTAGCTAGGAAAGGTTTTAGGTATTGGCTTAATCTATTACTTCACTTTTCAAATCCACACGCAAGCAAAATTTAGGTATTTCCATTCATTTTTCCTATAAAAATTGCTACCAAACGTAAAACCTTTCGGTTCTACTTCATTATGAGGGAATGGAATAGAAAATGCTTATTTTTCATGCTATTTATAATTCCATACCTGGACGCCTTGACAAATCCTATTAAATTGCTATCGTGTGCAGACCCTCTGCTTAATACTTTTGAAGTGAATGAAGTTTGTATTGTATTCCTCTCACAAACATTCAAACCCATCTCAAAACCCCATATTTTGTAAAGAAAAAAATAAGTTCCATAATAATACTAAAATTTAAATTATAGGTGTNAAAACCCCATATTATTTTGTAAAGAAAAAATAAGTTCCATAATAATACTAAAATTTAAATTATAGGTGTTGGTAGCGACAGAACGCAGCAATAGCCAACATTTAAGCTCCCAACTAACTTTATGCTTTTAGTATTATTATGCATTTTTGGTTTATTTTGCTTTTGCTATTTTCCTCAAAAACAGCTTCTAACTCGAATCTACTTCCTCTTAAATCAATTACCCTTCTCTGTTGTACACAGTATGCTGCTACGCTAATGTAAGCTAATGCTAATAGTATGCAGCTCTATAATAAAAAAAATCAGGGAAGATATTAATATGTTAACTGATTTGGCTATCCAATAGTAGTACATTACATGAAAGTCGTAAAGATTTAAATATCAATGTGAAACTTGGAAGAGTGGTAGATGATTAGGTAAACTTGATCGGATGAATGTCAAATGATAAGACAGTCACTGATAACCAACTTATACATGTTTTATTTGAGAAATAACCCAATGTAGTACATTAACGATATTTACGAACAGAACTAAAGGTTCATAAATAGTTTAAGGCAATTATTATTGATGAGTGCTATTTTATGACAAGTGGGATTTGATTAATTCATTTTAAGAGTAGCAACACATATAACATAGTTTTTTTACTTTGACAGGAAATGAACTGATTAATTTAATTATTTTACTTCATCTGTAGTCCACACATTTTTATTGACAGTTTACAAAACTCTTTTCTATAAATTACATATATTATATTATATAGTTCATCGTATCGTACGTAATTATATTGATGATTATCTAAAAACTACACATTCAAATTGAAAGATAAATGCTATATTATTGTAATATGATCAAATAACGTAAAAGTCCACACTATTCTACGCATTTTTCATGTTTTGACTTTTTAAATAGGGGGTTTCGATCTTGTGAATTAGTTTAATATGTCTTTTCAGATTAAACTTGATAGAGAACTTTCTCCCACATTGGTCGCACTCGAAGGGTTGTTCTTTGGAATGGGTTCGCATGTGTTCATCAAGTTTAAATTGAAATTGACATTTCTTTCCGCAAATATTGCACGTAAATCCCCAACTAGATGGACCATCATGGTAATGTGATTGGTAATGTTTTTTCAAAGCATACTTTGAATTCTTCCCTTGGAAAGAGCGACCACATCCGGTACAAGTGACCCGAGTGCTATTTTTTCCTCCTTTTCTACTTGATCCACTACTACTGCTACTGTTATCAGCCTGTTGCAAATCACTGGAATTATTTGTTGCGGATGCAGTTGTCGCTTGAGATGGTAACATGCTTAAATTCTCATCCGCATATTTCTGTAGCGCCCCATTCTCCTGCTTTTTCTTCTTTCCTCCCGGAGTGGGGTTGGGGTTTTCCACTCCGGTCGCATTTACTCCATGCGTCTGAGAATATTTTAAGCACTGTTTCGAACCTATATGTTGCCGAAGTTTATCCTCAGCCGTGAACGTCCTCTGACAAGTTTGACATTTATAGATTGTTCTGTGTTGTTGGATAAAAATTTCGGCAGTTTGGTTTATGATGCCAGCTTGCGTAGGACTTACAGTGGTAATTATCATTTGCTGATGTTGCGGGGGGTGATGCGTCTGAGGCTGATGCCCTGTGGTGATTCCGTTGCTGTAGCATATTTCCGTATGTGTTTGCTGATTGATTGTACTCGGACAACTAATAATTAAGATTGACAAGCAAAAAGTTTATTTACGACATCCAATGACCATCTTCAGTTGAAATAATTTTAAAACTTACGTATTGTCACGCTGTGAATTGTTCTGATAAAGATCCAAAAAACTCAGCGCATCATACTGCAACCAACTCATCATTGTAACAGACGGGCCCATGCTATCATAAACAGCTTTTCTTTTCTTGTAGTCGTCCAGCAAACTCTGCCATTTTGAAAAGCACCATTCTCCTATAAAACAATAAAAAATACATGAATAAAAAAGGCCCAATAGACAAAAGAATTTTCAAACTTTCCAAAAAGAATACATCAAATTTGTATAAAACACATACTGTCTTTATTTAATTGTCTTCCTATTTCCGCCCAAGTAGCATCTATCCGTCCCCTATCGTGATGACCAGGATCTTGTGGATTATACAAAGCAGGATAATTCCTCACCAAATTTATAAGCGAGTACTCTGTCGCCCCCAGAGTACCGTAAACTAGCATATCCGTTGTCATTTTTCCTTCCAAAGACACACACCCCTTTGAATTCCAGTTCCACCCGACTCAGAAAGACTAAACTATTGCACCAAACATTAATTCAAGAAGCTACACTTCCAAACCCAATATTTACACTCCCCCAACAATTTCCAATGTTCCAAAATAAACTTTTGGAAACTTTTTTAATTTCCTTAAAACCTTTCCAAATTCACTTCCACACACATTTTCCACTTTAAAACTCTTCAAATTTCCTCAAGATAATGGTCACTTTTAAAATTTACAAATTTCATTAAAAAAGCTCAGCACATTTTATTTCAGCTGTTTATGTAAATATGTGTAGAAAAACAGAAAAAAGTAAAGTCCGCCTCGCATCATCATCAGAAAAAACAAGATCTCCACTCCAACCATCACATCATCATCCTCATCATCATTTTATCTTTTTTCCTCTCGTCCACCTTTTTTTGGTGATGATGCAAAACCTACTCCCTTCTCAAAACCAACCTTACTCACAGCCTTATTCATACCTCTACATAGCAATTACGTATACATTACGTATATAGCACGGTATACGACTGGAGTTTTCGTATTCAAACATGGCTTCTTCACTGCTCGGCTCGTCGCCGACGGCTTGTGCAATACAAAAGGCATAAGAAAACGTATTAAAACGTAGTCTGTCCGTACACTCTACGTATGCTTTGTGGTTAAAAGGATTAAAAAGAACCACCCAGAAAGAAGCTGTAGCGAAGCATAAGTCACGGAAAGGAAAAAAATGCATGAAATGAACGTCTACTCTGTAGTGCATACGTTTCATGTGTATGCAAATTTTTAAATGTTATTTAATACTCGGATTTAACTATTTTTATATTTTAAGGTTAAATATTTAAAATACTTAACTGACTTGTTTACGTAATTAAAGATAATTATGGATGTTTTGCTTTGTTTTTTAAATGTTATGCAATACTTTTTATAAGCGGGTATTATAACCGAAAAACCGGCAGGAATGGTCTAACGGTTTTTATGGCCGAACAGGAAAAGTTAATTAAATGATTTTAAAATGTAAATCTATTATACTACTTACTTAAAATGTGAAAAATGGATTTTTATTTTGTAAAATTAATCGATAATTAAAAAGGATTGTGGTTTTAAAGCAAGAGTAGGAAAAAAAGCTGTCTCAGATTTCCCCGTTATTTTCGTTAAATTGAAGTAGACTGATGGATTTTAATTGATAAATTGACCATGGTATTCTAATTCCTAATTGTTGCAAACTGAAATGATTTTCAATGCAAGGATAGTTTCAATTGTAAAATTCACATGAAAATGCCAATTTCTGTATTTTTATGGGATTTGGTTTATGATGGGTTCGCATGATATGATGCTTTGGATTTTTGCTTACTTGATTCATTTAACATTGTTGGATTGATTTTATAATTTGCTTATCATATGCGTGGATTGTTGAATCGAAGAAACAAAGTAAAAATAGGTACTGAAGGTTGATAGGTAGCTTGCATGTGTTGGAGTTAGAAGAAAGGATGCCTTTTATGATAGAAGCAAGCGGCAGGAAGTAGCCAAGTATAGGTATAGGTAACTGAACAGATATGAACGTATCCAACCACATGTTCCCCGTCACCCTTTCTTGATGAGATCCATATGAATCGACCACGATATAGTAGAGTCAGGTAAATCACGTAACCATGTTAATAGCATAAAACGTTTTCTCGAGCCAGTCTAGTTGGCGTCAATGCCTTGATTAACTCTGATAACATTGCATTCATTAGATACTCTTCTATTGGGTTGTTCGTCGATAACTATTAACTCATCTAATGCGTTTTTGTTCTATTACGCAACTTTTGAAATATTTAGTACAGCCTTTTGGCTGTAAAATTTACCATATTCACATAACAGAGTTGAAAGTTTTCATAAAATGGAACTTTGAAACTAAAGCTAAAGCATTGGTTTACCAAATTCAAAATGAAGGTAGAAAACTTAAAAACTGAAAGTGGACAGGGTGAGGAAGACAATGAGGTTCCTGGTCCAAGCAGTGCAATTACCAATGAAGTTTTCCGAACTGTTGCAATTAAAGTTGAACTGGGCTGGTATGCTGGTGCGGTGGATAACAGTGACATTCCAACTGAGGTAACTGGCCCAGTGACAAGGCCTGCCAACTATTATAAAATTACCAATGAAGTTTTCCGAACTGTTGCAATTAAAGTTGAACTGGGCTGGTATGCTGGTGCGGTGGATAACAGTGACATTCCAACTGAGGTAACTGGCCCAGTGACAAGGCCTGCTAATTATTATAACGAGAACGAGGAGCTATCCTCGTCAACTAGAATCAAATCGGAGGATGCTTCATCTCCAGTTGTTAAAAATGATCCCGATAATCCGGGAGAACATGGTGGGGGTCATAGAAACAGCAACATGATGGGTAATCCAAATGTTACTCCAGTTGCTGAAAGGGGACCACGCGTTTCAATTGACGACAACAATGAAGAACAAACTGAAGAAAGTATTGAACCTGAAATTTCGACTAGTAATGCTGCCTCTATTACTCCAATTCCTACAATGAAAACTGAACGAATGTCAGGGTCAAATGAAGAGATAAATGCAGACACTTTCTGTCAAAATGCTAGCTTTGAAGCAACTGAGCCTGTTGCTCAAATAGCAAAATTTGAACCTAGTAATAATGAATCTTCATTAAATGAAGAGGAGGATGAGTCCAATCCATCACTTTGCGTCAAAATGCTAGCTTTGAAGCAACTGAGCCTGTTGCTCAAATAGCAAAATTTGAACCTAGTAATAATGAATCTTCATTAAATGAAGAGGAGGATGAGTCCAACCCATCCCGACCCAGACTTGTTGGAATTCAGAGGGTAAAAGTTGAGGTTCGGGGGGAAGAATCAATTGATAATGAGTTATCATTAAATGACAATCAAATTGAACAGGAAGAAGAAACAGAAACACCACAGGAACCGACCACCTTACAAAATTCTGTTACTAACAACGAACCAACGGTTGGTGTATCATTAAATCCACCGTATTCTGCTGCATGGTCTCACAGAGCTCTAGGAAAGACCAAAAATATTGTGCAGATTTTGTTGAATCGACAACTTGGGCTTCCATTTTATTCCCGCAGTGGGGACGCAGTCTGCAACAGTTTTAATGAAATGGACATTGCTAAACAAATTATTTTCACCCGGGCTCCAAAAGATGAAGGAAAGAAATCAACTGCAAAAGAGGTAAAATTGAAGAAGAGATCTAATATCAAAAATCAAGAAAATAATGCGACAGCACATAGACAATCAGGTTGGATGCAACTATACGCTAAAAAACCTGATAAAACACAGGTAAATATAATACTGAAATCATGATGCAAATTAAAAACAATACTGCTTGAGAACCGTTTTTCATTATCAAATAAAACTTCTTTCAGATTAGTATTGTGGATACGCACGTCTGGTCGAGAATTGAAATCGAAAAAGATGTTTATCAGGAGGAATTTTACTCATTTGAACCGTCATCTACAATAATCCGTATGTCAAAATTGAGATCGACCGGGAAGTTGACTAAGGTTGTCGTTCTGGCAGGTCGCGGATTAAACACAAAGTCGAAAACATCGACCTACCTTCTCACCCTTACTGAACCAAATTACCTCCGAGCTTATGATATGAACAGGCGAAAAGTCTCGGATGAATTGCGTTTATCTATGGACTTCCTTCCAAATTTAAAGGGATACACAAGTCTTGAAGTACTTGAAAGGGAAGCCAAGCTATTTGTGATGGGTGCGGAAGGCCCAAATGAGAAAAATGTTCGTGTAATACTCATTCTTGATTTTCCTCCATCGTGGACAAAAGTTGGTGTTATTTACATAGACATACCAATGATGAAGCTTAGTTTTGATGGTGGGCTCTGCTTCATTCTTCAAAAGAATAATCAAACCTTGGAGTTATCCACATGGCCATTTCTGAAGGAAAAGTTGCAGGTTTCAAGACCTACTGGGAAGACCCCTGCGAGCACGTTAGCAGTAAAGTTTGAAGGCCATCTTCGTGAAATGCCAATAACCATAAATAAACTAACTTTTGCCGAAGACTATTTTGGCCTACTCGAAACTGAAGTTCCTCTGCTTTATGTCAGGAACAAAGCAGGATTAGCCCTTTTTCCAACTCTGAATACTGACAATACTCCTGGATCGCCTATTTATCAGTTTTCGTATCCAGCAAAGGATAAGAAGGATCCACTTGAAATCTTTCCCTTAGCGGGGGATTCGACAAGGATCCTTGTAACCGCTCATATGAGCAACAAGTATGAAGTAGCCACATTAAGCTTCAAGACAGACAGTTCGGGAATGAAAACTGTAGAGACTGACGTAATAAACCAGCCGTTTAATTATTGGGATGAAGTTGAAGCAAGGCGAAGGGCTGAATCCATCACAGCTGCTTCAAGGTCAACCCGTAGTTCTAGACCACGACGGGCTTGTGCCCAAGTCACAAATAGCTTAATGCCTGTAGAGAAGAAATCTATCCTTGGAATTCAGCACTCTGAGTTATTAAATTTGTTTGCCGTGCTGACCGCAGATGAAGAGGATATAATTGTGGTGTTATATAAAGACTCATGCAGCTTTCCCGTTTTCAAAGCGTTGCCCCCATTGTATATCTGGCCTCCAATGAGGGACGGAAATCCGAATAAGAAGCGGGACTCAATTACAACGGTTGACATAGCTTTCGAACCGCAATTTATTTTCATTTATTTCGAATATGAAAAAAACTGCCATCCCAGTCGAGAATTTTACTCCATTCCTTTAATGCTTGAAAACAACGCTGACTGATTGTAAATGACTTTTTGGAACGATTCGCAGCTAATAACCGCCGGATCGTCAATGCTCACGTATAAAGTACAAAAAGGACAGGTATTACAAAGTGACGCTTAATGATTTACTCATTAGTTTTTCAACCGATATTTCATATTATAGCATGTTAGTATTTTTAAATTTTTATATTTGGTAATGGTGATAATTTTACTTAATGGACATACAATTTTTTTGTAAACAATCAAAAATTTATTTTATATACTTAACTGTTTAATAAATAAAGAGTTTATAGTATTTCTATTTTCAAAAATAAAATAGTTCTTTTCTTACATAACCTAGCATATATGTACGCATATACAAAAAATAATTAAGTAACACTGTTACTTTATCTGGAAACAATTGCATTTATTCTGAATTGAATTTCTAATGGGTAGTATGCGTCCATTATTTAGGTGAGAAATGTGTCTTTATGAATTCTTGACCAAAATTGAGTTTCCTGGAAATGTGCAACGGAAACTTGATTAACCTTCTACATCAATAATGTTTTAATCAAATATTTTTTGTTCTACCTTAAATCGAAAGTACGGGAAAATTCTTTCACTGTCCAAATTTAATTCTTGGAGACTCAAAGCAGGATCTGTGAAATTACCACCACAAATTGGTGCCCAACCTATTTTACTCTTTGAGTTTGGCGAGTCGTAATACAGGCTTCTAAAACAACAAAAATAACGTTATCCAATTAGGCAAATTCATTTTTATTTTATATTACACATACAGGACAAAATCAAGCTTTAGCATTTTACTTTGAATAAGCAAACTTGGTCCATAAAGAACTCAGCATTTTGGATGTCCCCACATTCCTTGGATGATTCAATGTGTCCAAAGTTGCTTTTTTTGATAAGAGATACATAGTTTCTATTGTATGTGCAACTCCATAGTCCAAAATAGGGTGGTGAATTCCGGCTTCATGCATCTTTTCAATTAACGAGGCAAGGTACGTTGGCGAAATATGAAAATCTTGTTGCGTAAATAGATAAGCGTACACCACTGGAACATTACTGACGCACAACCTCTCAATTGTTTTTCTATGACAAGAATTTATCCACAAATCACCCAAAAATCCCGACTAAAGTGGATATGGGACAGTGAATGAATTCATCTCTGTAAACGTTCATCACCTCATTACTCAATCTTTCAATAAATACATTTCTTTCTTGATTCTTCCTCACTCGCATTATCAGATTTAGGTAGCGGGGTAATATGGTAGTTCTTATGAATTCTAAATCACTGAATTCCTGGTTTGTGTACGTAGTTTCCGATATTTTAACAAAAGCCGTGAGACCTTCTTCCCTTGTTATTCCTGCAATCACTGGAACCTTGTTAACCACTGGTAGCAGTTCAGGATAATTCGGAAGAAATTGGTGTGAAACAGGACGGGATCCTCCGTCAACTACTGGACCTAAAATTGACGGTAGTGACCAATGTTCAGTTAAAAAGTAAGCTCCATACATAAGTTCCAAAGTTGGCTTGGAGCGAAGACATGCAGATAGTAAGACCGGGTCAGGGTCATTGCATCCTGTATAACTACCCAATTTCCTTGCAATATCCAAGGGATTCTCTACCATTGATCGCTCACAGTATGCGGAGCCAGATTGCATAATCACTCTATGAAAGAGACCACTTGCTAAATTGCTTAAAAGAAGATAGTGTATGGACACTGATCCTATAGAACTTGAAAACAGCGTTACGTCATTAGTATCCCCATTAAAGTCTTTGCCAAACAATTGAACCCACTTATGAAATAGGCCACTTGCTAAATTGCTTAAAAGAAGATAGTGTATGGACACTGATCCTATAGAACTTGAAAACAGCGTTACGTCATTAGTATCCCCATTAAAGTCTTTGCCAAACAATTGAACCCACTTTAGTAAGGCGATTTGGTCTAAGGGACCATAATTTCCTGGCATTTCTGCAGTCCCTGTACTCAAGTAGCCAAAAATTGATATGCGATAGTTGAACATTACCACAATCACAGGTTGATCTGCATAGTGAAGAAGAGGGAGAGGTTGTGCGTCTTTGTTGGCGTTGACAATGAAAGCCGCCACCGTGAAAAAATACCATTATTTTTAGTGGGCCTGGATAGGGATTTCCATTGTTATCAAGTGGCACATAGACGTCTGCGAATAAACAGTCCTCACTTCCAATTACTTTGCTGTCGTTGAGAGTTGCCTGGCGTATCCATTGAGGACATTGAGATCCGTAATTAGTTGCATCATAAAGATAATTCTTTCGATTTGGGAGTGTCATTAAGTTGGGATCCTTTCGAAGGACAACATAATTTAGCATCACGAGGGTTAAGAACCAAAAGTATATTTAAAATTAAACCACTAAATTGCAAAAAGTTACCCGCCACCGAAATTTTCCAACTGGTGCATATGCATAACGTAATCCTCTATATGCATGATAATTTAAAGTGGTTTGCTGTTGAGAATTTGCTGCCAATTCAACCGTTTCAACTGTACCGAGCAAACTACCAAATCCAGTTTCCAACCGCACATATTGCACTACAATGGGTTCATAAGAGAAAACATGTTTCCAGAAACAGCCAAAATGTATTGTTAGTAATATCCTTTTCAATAAATTCATTTCTGTTCAAAAACTTTCTTTGAAATTCACGTGAACTTTGATTTTATGAACGAAAAGTAAAAGTAATGGTAATTTAGAAATTCTGAAACAGAAGAAATTACAGAAAATAGCTGCGATAATGTACGACAGAGTATTATTAGTCAAGGGTTCAAGGCTTTGCTTCTTTTTTCGTGTACCATCTTCCTTTATCCGCCCATTTATGCACTTCGTGAACTTTATTAGGAGGTATACGGTATAATACCTAATCTACTTTTGGAGTCATGGGTGAATAGGTTATATGAATTGAACGACAAGTGAAATGTAGGAAAAATTAGTTTATAAAAATAATTATGTAATGTAAAAATATTGATGATGATGTAACTATTCGATTACACAATTTCTTGAAGCAAAAACATCAAAAACTTTATTCGTTATTTCATTACGTAATATGTATTATTATTATTGCTCAGATAAACTTGACAAACATCAAAACTGAATAATTCTTTTGAAAAAATTATAAATTGTATACTACAAATTTTGTCGCTTCTTTGCTGATTTTTGTGTTTCTTTTTGCATGTTTTAATAAACTTACAACTATTTGAACAATTTGAAGAATGTACGGTATTTTACAAAAGTTAAAAACGCTACACGAAAAATGCGAACGAAGACAAAATGTCATAAAAAATTAGCTTTCCTATTAAATGCGTATATCTTAAGTCTTATGGTTAGGTTCACACAACAAAATGCGCTGGCTAAAATGTAAGGTGTAATCGTATTAGTAGTACATTTAACTAAAATGACTGAAAAAAATCACACAATGCTTTGCAAAAACCCTCATAACAAAGTTATTTTATGCTTAGGTATATGTATTTCAATAATATGAAATTGACGAGACGTAAAAACTCCGTTTCTGGTTTTGGTTACTTAATTCCAGTTTGTTTCTGAATTTTCAGCGTCTGGAGACCAAATAGAGCGGAAAAAGTCATGTGTGGTGCCACCACCGCTGGATGATGATAAAGTGGGGGTTGTTGATGAAATTAAAGATGGCTGAAGAATATTAATATTATTGGCAGATACATTTGCTTCACTGGCAGTGAGATAAGCTGATCCACATGAGGTGGACAGCGGTGCTGAAAAGTCTTGTTGCTGTTGCTGGTTATCTAGATGCTGATTATCAAAAATATTGTTGCTGTTGGTAGTTCGGAAAATACTTTGCAATGCAACATTTCTTCGACTAGGCTGACTGGCAGCAGGCACGGCGTTTGAAGAAGTTGGAGAGAGGCGCTTTTCGGCAAACTTGGATCCATCAAAGACAAAACAATTTTTATTAGAAGCAAGTTTCAAAGCGACTGAAACCACACGATGAATTCGAAGATTGAAGGAAAGAAGAATGTCTTTATCCTCGGCAAGAAGATGACCACTAAGGAGTTGTCGTGGAGGATTGGCGTTGGTTGAAACATTGTCCAAACTATTGGGAGGTTCGATAGCTCCAGCAGAAGATCCAGCGTTAAAACATACAGAATAATCAAGAGGGATGAATCCAATTAATTTTTTCTCTTCTGGAAGAATGGCTTCTAGGATCCAAGAGTTGGGAGTGTTTTGAGCGAATTGGTTATTAGTTTGAAGGTAATTCAAGACATTGACTAGGGCATCCACATTCAGTTTGTTGTAGAGAGTCAGCATGGCTAATTGATCCTGGTGCCAGTTCATCCATTCCATCAATAATTTCACTATAAAAATGAATTATACGATTGAATTGAATTAAAATATTCTCACCTCAGCGGAATAGGATTAAAATATGGATATGGAGTTAGCACTAAAAATACTTACAATGAGGCAAACAGTAAGCGAAACGTTGCTGGAATTCCCCAATTGCAGAATTCATTGCTAGCACAACCGAATTGAAAATACAGGCAACGATGTCCAAACTATTTGGGCTGAATTGACTTCTCCAATTGTTCCACAAGGCAATGACAATCATTTTTACCAAAGTGGAGGCATTCACTTGCTGGTTAGCGACAACTTGGCTCATTAACGAGAAGAAGTTGACAGGAGCAGTGTTTTCATAGATGGATAGCATGAATAATCGCATCATTTCTTGTGGCTTTGCTAATTTCTTCCTGCAAAATGTATAAATTCATCGAATCAGTTTAAAATGAGTTTATGTACATCATTTCATAGAAAATTTTATACTCAAAACCACTTGACAATGTTTAAAGCTTACGTTACTACTTCCACTTTAGCTTTAATCAAATTTTCAATAGACTGCAAAGCCGGCATGTACCGGTTGGTCACCGACAAGGATCTTGCAAAATAGTAAAGACAGGACAACATCCCATCCATAACTATTTCATCATCAGTAGCGGTGGCAGCAATAAGGAGTTGAGTTAATCCCATTTGATGATAAGGGTAACCGTTTGATGGACAAACAGCAGCAGACTTTTCGTACCTGGGAGCAGTCATAAAAATTTTAGTGTTTCAAACTAATTCTAATTTCTAAATCCAATCAAAAATTTGATGCAACTTTTACATTCATACGGTAATATTTTACTTACATTTTAATTGCTTCTGGGTAGCTACTTCCACGATATCGCAATAAGTCTCCAACGTGCAACAAGCAGTTCTGAATGATGAAGTAAATGCTACTACGAGAAGGCTTGACAAAGTGAGCATTCATTAACGGAGATGTGCAAAATAACTTTGCAGATGAAGGAGTGTTTCTAAAATTTAAAAAATCATAATAAATGACAATCTTGTTACGTTTACGTATATTATGACTTGTGTTTTCAATGAAAGTTCTACTCTCTTGACTTACGTTATGAAGGAAATATCAAAATGAATTCCAATATCTTGAATAAGGCCAAGGTAGAATCCAACCCCAGACTCGATCATCAAGTTGAAGAGATTCTTAGTCAGTTCTACCGAACCGGGTCAGCGGAGTCTTGAAACAGTCATTCCACAAGGCAGTTTCCAAGTTCCGAGTGATGAACTCATCCAGGTTGTACATAATGAGAGCCTTATACAGGGGCTAAAAATCAAAAGAATATGATACAATAAAAGTTACTCCTAACTCAAATGTTTGCCAGCCAGTAATGGGCTGAGGTCTCTAATGAAATACTTTTTACCTGGAGCTCAGTTGAAAGGTGAAGAATGGCTTCATTTGTCAGAGGTACGATGGGCTCATTCAGTCTCAATCGAAGGTCCTCCAACTTCCTGTTAAAATCCAAAATTATTTTAATCATAACAATGAGCTTTAAAAACTGCGAATAAAGTGCTTTTAAAATGTGTTAAAACTTACAAATGGATTTTCTGCATTTGTTGCATCAAATGCTGGTTGGAAATGGTACTATTCATATTCATTTTCTGTTTTTTTGCTTTTGTAAAAGCTGTTTGTTGTGTGAAATATAAATTATTCACCGAAGAATAATCCTTTTCCGATTTATACCAAAAAATTTATACAACTTTTTCTAAACTTGCTATTTTTACAAATTTTCTATCTAATAAATTATCAATTACAGATTTCGTCAAAAAATATTACTTTACAATAATACTTGGGAGTTTAAAATTTACACAAAAAATACAAATTTTCTTTCCACCCACAAACTATACTTTTAAAATGGTTAATTTCAGGAATACTATCAATAACTCTCAATAAAAAATAGTACTGTCAAAAAACAGACCTTTTATATAGAATATTGGTCACCTTCTATCAATAACCTAAATGCAATTTTTTCCTAAAAGACTGATTAAAAATGTTAAATCACTAATTTCAGACTTAACAAAAAAATAACTTTGTTCATCAGTCCAGAACAGAATTTTAGATGATAAAATTGTCAAAATTTATAGACTTTTAAAGAAAACCTTTTTTAACAAATAAAAATCTAAAATATTGATAGCACTTTCCGATCGATTTCTTATAATAAAACGATTGTTAATACTCCTTTCAAGTTATTCTACAAAATTTATTTAAGGATCGGAGATCTAAAGTCTTTAAAATTGAGCCTAATTGCTTAATAAAAACTGCTATTTTGTAGTTAAATTACTTAATTGCAGTTAAATTGAATTGCGGTAAAAAATAATTTTTTTCCCTCTAGTTTCCTCTCAGCCTCCCTTGATCTTGACTACTCTACGCCCAAATTGAAATGAAACTTGGAGGAGCTCAAGTTGGTCAAGTTAAAAAGAAAAAGAGGAGATTACAGTTACAACGACCGTTATTTTCCCTTTGTTTCTTTATAAAGTTAATAAATGCAGTGTTGTATAGAGTCCTTCCCGCTAGTTTTGCTTAATTGTTGTATTCCCTTTGGAAGTGCTTAAATGGAATTATGATAATGTGATGATAAGGCATAATTTTTTAAACAGTCACAGCACCAGTTTTTGACATGGAATCCAAAGATGGGAATGGAATATTTTATTGGATTTTTGCAAAGAAAAGCAGCTCCTCCCGGCTTTCTTTGATATTCCCAGAGCTTTTGTAAGAAAAAGTTTTATTCTTTTGGTGTGGTCGATGGACTTGACTTGCCCATTCCGTCTGGGTTTCATGCACAATTTTCTAAAACTGCGCTACTATCCCTCTCGCTCTTTACTTTTCTTACAAATTTACAATACATTCACAAAAGCATGCAGTTGTATAACAAATTTACAATCCATCATGCGGTCTTTTCTATGAATAGCTTGCTCCGATCCTTATCAAGAACGGTGCAGTAAAACAAAGCGGAAAAGGTGAAGCCAAAAAACAAGAAATGAATTTTGTTAGGACTATAGACATGAAAGGTATTCCCTGCAATCAAAGATAAGTCCTCTATTATCAGTAGGACAGTCTTTAAATCAATTAAAATGCTCCATGCCTCATAGAATAGTTAAATAGGATACCTAACAAAATTTAATTTATCATAAAAGGTTCATATAATTGAGTGAATGAAATGAAGCGAGCATGTATTCATCCACCAACTTTTACTAGTCAATTTCTTTTGTAAAAAAACCTACCTAAATCTTTATGAAGAGGATTTAGGAGAGTGAGATTAAGATGAAAAGGTAGTAAATTACTACCTTTGAAAGGTAGTACAATATTCAAGAGATAAAACTGAAAGTAAGGCATATCTACTAGATTGAATTAGAATTGAAAGGTTATGCAATGTAAAAAGTAGAACTTTGAATTACCATAAAATACCTTTTTCCAAGTTCCTAAAACTGGAAATCAATACATCACATCCCTCCAGCTTCATCTTTTGTACCTGAGCAGACCTGTGTATTGCTTTGGTAGTGTTCAGCGTTGTTATTAATATTGAATTTTTGTATCGTTGGCTGTACTCTGCCTCAGCGCCGTCTCCACGCTCAAGATAAAACTGGAAGCAACAGATGATGGTTGTGTAGAGGAGGACTTCGCAACGGCCGCTTTTTTAGACTGGATTTAATTTTTTGTTTGTTTAGTTGCTCAGTTGGTGAAACAGGTAAAGGCGGTTATTTACTTGACCTACTTTTTCACTTGTCACGTACAGATAAGCCCGTCAGGTTGTTCTTTGTATTTTCTAAACGGAGTTGTGGTTTTTGTTCCAGGAATACAGGGTACAGTATGGCTGGCGGAAAGGGAAAAGGTAGGAGGAGGGGGATAAACAGCAGTGGCTCTGGCGGTGCAGGTGCAAGCTCCCGGGAAGTTGCTAAAAAGTCTGTGGCAACAAAGAAACCTCCTAAGGAGACAGGGAGTGATGATGCCAACAAAGAAAAAGAAGCTAATTATTGGGAAGGAGGGCGTTTTCTACGGTCTCGTACTGGGAAGGATAATTTGCGCTGCATGTTGCCAATTAACGAACTTTCCTTTGATTTTTGTGATTTTGTTTCCACCCCGAAACCCAGGCGGGCTAGAGCTACTTCAGCTGCGGAGAGTAAAGCGGGTGACTATGAGGAGAAAACACAACCGGTGCTGCCAGCTTTAGACATGTCTCCATTGCGTGATCAACTTGAAGATCTGTCTGTGTTGCCAACTCCAGCGCCGGACTCCAGTTCCACCTGAGCCGCCTACTCTAACGTTTGGTTATCGGTGTGCTGAGAATGATGTAATGATGGAAGCTTTTGCTAACATTGGTAATTTGCATAATTTTAAAATTGATGTTTATAAAGTGCCGATTGTCAACAAGATACAAGCATATTATTAATTTACTAATATAGGGCATTGCACGTCCTGTACTGCTCGCGTGGAACCGAGGGATATGCTACTCTGTGAATGCAAGGAGTTCATGTGTACAAATTGCTTCTTAAAGGGACATTTCTGCAAGAACGCTCCAGGTACTTTCATAAGGTTGGAGCTCTGATCCTGTACGGCTCGCGTGGAACCGAGGGATATGCTACTCTGTGAATGCAAGGAGTTCATGTGTACAAATTGCTTCTTAAAGGGACATTTCTGCAAGAACGCTCCAGGTACTTTCATAATGATGGAGCTCTGCTTGAGCTTGGGGCTTTGATAATCAACACTATCACTTAAATTAGGTCACAAAGAAAGAACAATTAATGAAAAATCTTGTTTTTGTGTTGTGTTTCTGCAGATGCTGATACTCAGGCTCAATCGCAACCTGATGCCAACTCATATCATTTGGATCAGTTTTTCTTCCAGAAGACCGAAATTAATGGAGAAGAATACTCACTGGAAATTCAACTCAGACAAGTAAACGCTTAATACTCTTATACTATATCTTATACGATTAAGTATCACCGAAAAAGAAAATGTAACATGGAGTCTTTCGATGATAAAGTATAAGAAGAATATTTTTGTCAAAAACTATGTAACTTATGATAAGAAGATAGTTGAAGTTTGAAATATCCATTCCTTACGTAAACGATCGATCTTATATGAGCAAAATAATTTTATTTAGCGTTTATAATATATACTAATATAACATTTATAGCATAGCTTTTGTTTGTGGGTTAGCTGTAGGTATGAAATACTCCGGTTTATTGTTTGTTTGTGATCTCACAAGTGTTATTATTGTACTTCCAATCAGTACATTTTACACAATAAAAACATGTATTATTATTATTTGTGTCCAAGCCTGATTGTAATGGTTAAGTTTATACTAATCGTTAATTAATATTTCGATCCAAAGCATTAGCTCAGCATATTATGGGAGATAGTTTTAGTAATTTCATTTAGAATTTTGAATTTTCATCAAACTAAAAAATATTGTAAGTAAGTATATTCATAATCCAACCCACCAAAACTCAAGCATCCCTTTATTTTTAGTTTTTGAGTTAGACTTCATTATTATTGTTTACTGCACGAAGTCATCAATAAATGCAACGAATGGTTACTTTATTTAAAAGGTGTTTTTCAGCATCCTATAAAAGCAAGGCTGACAAAATAAAACTTTCGATTCACCTAATAATTTCTGCGGAAGTTTTTTGAACTATCCATAGTATAAAAACCTTGTATAATTGTACCTAGACCAAACATCACACATGGGTTTAGGAAATAGCTTTCATCACATTTTTACAAAATTGCAATAAATCATAACTATCATTATCCATCTCCACTCCTGAAAGGTCGAAAAGCTTTCCTGAAATTCTTTTTGTGTGTAATCTATTCAGTCCACAACAAAGGTCTGGATCATTCTAGAATAGGAAAGTTATATGAATCACAGTAGATAAGATATAGGTTGATTAGTAAATGTGTAGTTAGATTACATCATTATTTTCACTTACTCGCTCTTTTCATCCTCATTTAGTGGCGAATCCCATTTGAGATGTACATCAGGAGTAAAGTGTACGATTCGCACGTGGATTGCCTGGTGCTTCTCTAGCTTGGGTGGAATCGGACAAAGACGGAAAGTGAACTTCATCGCCTTCTCTTGGCACGTACTCACCTTCGATACTAAATATAACAAGAAATATGATAGATTATGATTATACTTTGACACTTTCCCTTGAGTATTTCCCTATTACGAGTAGATTACCAACATTTTTCTGTGCTATGTCTTTAAAATTGATTTACTTACTCAGAAATGTGCACAAATACTTCCTGTCCCGCTCTTTCACTTACAATGAAGCCATGCCCCTTTCCTCTACTAAAGTATTTTATGCGCCCCTTCTCAATCGGATTTTCCATTGCCCGATCATACCTATATTTAAAAAATCAACA
Source organism: Lepidocyrtus fimetarius (assembly GCA_036507315.1). Classification (NCBI taxonomy): domain Eukaryota; kingdom Metazoa; phylum Arthropoda; class Collembola; order Entomobryomorpha; family Entomobryidae; genus Lepidocyrtus; species Lepidocyrtus fimetarius. The sequence goes on from JAANSO010000546.1 coordinate 18,879, forward strand.
GCAGTAGATTATTAAGTTGAAGATTTGGATAAGCTACTCTGAATTTGTAATGACTTTCCTTAACACTAAACTTACGTTGAGTTAGTTCTTGTCCGTTTTGTAATAATAGGAGAAGGAATGGGTAGACCAAGAGATCCGGGCGAATTAGGCATAATTGGGCTACTACAGGGTGACCCCTTTCCAGCACGGATAACAGATATAGGATCTGTTATGAAAGGTTTCGGATCACCCCAATTCAAGCTAGGAAAGTTGGGAGTTGTGACCAAGCATTGGTTGCGAATCCGACGCTTCTACTGTGTTCATAGTTTTCCGGTTGGCAGCCGTGTCCATTTTGATATATTATAAATTTGTGTATTATTTTTCTTATGAAATTTATCTCTAGTTATTGCATAAAACGATTGATCGCTTCAATTCGTAGTTACTCCATTGAATGAAATAGTAGAGTAAACGTTCAGATAATTTAGACTTTGACTGCTTATAGAACCCTCTCGTTGATAAATTCTCTATATAATATTATTCTACTTTTAAACCTTGTATAGATTTTGCAGGATCCAGTAATGAATTCACTTGAAAATTTTGTCCGAAAATAAAAGTCCAATTATTTCAGTTCATTTACATAATCAGTAAGTAACGCAGTGAATATAAGACGGTTGAATAGAACACAAAGAAAAAATACAACAAAGAATTTTGAATAGATGGTCGTCAATGGAAAATAGACAAAAGATTTATTTTTTATACTCCGGTATTGCACAGTTGAGCTGTTTCCTTTCACCTACTCAGATTCGGGATCACTTTGAGTGAATTCAAATTAGCTTGCACAAATATTTTTCTTCTACTCTAAACCACTCCTGCTTTACATCTCATTTCAAAGCAAACAACATGCAAAATATTTAATCAACTAAAATCCTTCCAATTGAAGACTGTGGGAGGAATGGTAAAATATCAAGTAAAATGTTTACAGATTTAGCTCACTGAAGAACGTATGCAAAAAAACATACACGGAATGAGTTATCTTTAAGCTTATCTAGCGCAAAACTTACGCACTTACATTTACACACAGGTAAATTGAGATTAACAGTGGTGGCTGAATGTCATTGAGACACACTATTGCGTTGAAGTTATATTACGCAAAACAACTTCAAAATAGTCATTTCATTCGTTTAATAATTTGCCACTAATTGCAACTGCATGCAGTAGTGAGCGTGAAATACTTTAACATGCTCTTTATCTAAATTTACTCAAAAACCATACGCAATAATAACTAGAAATGTGAATTAAGGCAATTTAACAAAATTCTTTTGCTCCATGTGCATCGCCTTCTTTCAATAGAGTAACCTTGCTCGTCTTGTCCGCTGTTGTCGTGAACTGAATGGGAACTGACTTTGGAAGTTGGATTGGAGACAGGGAAAAAGCATTGAAGCGTAATAGACTATTGTTGTATGGAGTAGGCAGTATAGTGTCGTGAGCGGAGAACTCTACACCAAAAAAGACGTAATTTATTTTCTATTTCTCTCTCCTCTTTCTATTTTTTGCTTCATCTCTTCATTCCTTCCTTAGAGAAAACCTCTAAAACTTCTAAAAAAGTTGTTTTCTCTGTGTTGAATCATAGTATTATGTGGATGAAATGGCTTTTAGTGCCAGACCCAGTACATAAGCAACAGAGCAGATAACAGAATGAGCAGAAGATGGAATTATTGAATAACATCAAATGGAATTGGATGGAAAGCAGTTTAGTACTGGATTTTGGTGGAATAATAATAGAACGTTGCATTTATAAGCTGTAGAGTTCTCCGTTGAGAAGATTTTCTGTATTGGTGCTATACACATTTCGCTACAAAAAATCATACTTCATGTTGCATTGGCGTTACTCAATCCCTTTGATGTTTTTTTCTTGTTTTCCAGCAATAATCATAAAAAATATTCCATTCCACAAAGTAATCTCCATTTTCCATACAGGCATTGCTTTGAGATTACTATTGCTTACTGACATGTCCACCATATGTTTATGTCCAGTCCATTCGAATTAAGAGATAAAGGCTGGACATAAACATAATAATTTTTGGTTTTCTGGAATTATTGTATAACCACAATATTATAAGTATGTGCATGAGTAATGCATTATTAGCTTTTATTTTAGTGTTATGAAACTATATGAATAGCCGGAACCACAATGAATTATTGATTGAAAGGTTTTTGCAGGGAAAGGAAGCGGATGAAAAATTAAAATTTATAATAGTGAAAGAAACTGCTTTGTGTAGAAATTATATAAGTTTAAAGCTGTAATAAGCCTATTACAGTGCTAAATGATTTCAGCTAAATAACATGTCATTCAAAAGATGAAGAAAAGCTTTGAGCTAGACTATAGCAAATTATAAGCAGGGAAGGGAAAAGTGATAATTTGTATTCAGCCTGTCTCTTCTTCTTTCACTTTCATTCCCACCCACATGGAGAAATTAGAAAGGACATGCTGAAATGCCACATTAAAACCTGCAAATTTCATCAAAGACCCTCATGACATGGACATTAAGCAAGTAAAACGATTTCTCGGTTTATGGGAAATGGAAACGCTTTTCCTTTTCAATTATAGCGTGTTGGATCATTCTACACCTACACTTTTATGGATCATTTTTCTCATAAAAAGTTTTAATGAGCTTTGGTGGTTTTGTTTGCAAAGTTTTTGGCATATTCAACGGTCGTTCATCTACACTTTCTCAGCGCTCTTTTTACAATTTTGTTATGTAGGCCTTACGAATAGGTATTCCGATATGAATATCGTTCTTTTAATATTCCAATATGCTGGAAGTTTTGGATAAACGAAATGGATGCATTATTGGTTTATGATAATATTCTCATGGTAAAAGTTAGAACTGACAGAATGTCATGCCTAGTTTATTGGGATAGATATAAATGTCATAATTGATTATGCTGGTATTCAGCAAATGTTTAAAGCCATGAATATTCTTGGAATGCCCATGCAATGCAGGTCATAACAACTTTTATACCTTTCCTTAGCTATACAAATGAATGTTTTCTTTTCTGAAACACATACTATATATAGTACACAAGTTTTATATTAGAATGGGAACTCACTTAATTTTGCGTTGTTTATTCAAGAGCTAGGTTGATTGGTAGATGAATGAATGCCAGTCAGAAAAAATGAAAATATTTTTGCAATAACAAAAACTTTAAAAAGGAAACGTAAACAAGAGCATGAGAAATCTGAATGATAGTATAATAAACAAAATATTTTTGATTTACGAAATGTTTTTGCCTTGTCCTTTTGAAATGTGTGATGAAACTTTGCGACTGTTAACTTCAAATACAACCCTTAATGTTGTTTGTCTTTGAATTGGCCTAAAATACATTTTTATAGAGTTTGAGAAATATGCAGTTTTATTTAAAGTAAAATTTTATTGCAATGTAAAAGATAACTGCTTCTAAAACCACAATTCAAGTTATGGAAAGTTTTAAATTGAATTTTCAATTAGTAATTCAATGAAAATCTATTCATGTTTATTTTTGTGATTGAGAATTGATTAAATGAGAAAAAATTGGGGCAATATGAAACCTCTTAATCTACTTGCTAATTTGTGGAAAAGTTATGGAGAGAACTCCCCATTCCAAAATCCAAGCTAAGTAAGATATACTTCACCGAATTCTTCGACCATGAATGATTACCCTAATCAGGTACATATTTGACCTCTAACCTCGTCATACTACCTGAGAAAGTTGTTTTACCGGTCAACATTGCAACTTTATTAAATTAACCGTATTTTAAGAGAGCGTCACTTCACACATCACAAAGGAATAATTGCAAGATTCGTTGTGAATTTGAAAACTGATTTTAGCGGCAGTCTTTGTGAAACATTTTGGCGGTGCGGTAGGTAAAATTTTTGCAACAATTTGGAAGGCGTAGACTGCAAAATGCATTTTCTTAGCTCGTAATGCTGGCTGCTGGCTCTCGCTGTGGGTGGTATATGGCATTCCCTGCCCTGGCATAGCTGCTTTGAGCAACATGATCAGATGTTTCTCACTAAAATTGACTTGAGCTTTTCTTTGGTGTAGTCGTGAGTTCACTTTAATGCACTTTCCCTGCAAACCCATCACCAACCAAAGTGAACAAATCACAAGCGCCTTCAGTCACCCACCACTGGATTCAGTAGAAATTATGGGTTGATTGATTGGAGCGCAAAGAAGCAATGAAAAAGTGTATTCGAGTATTGAGATTTCCCTTAAATTTGATGAAAGTTTAGTATTTGAAGATTAGCAAGTGGATACCGAAGGACGGATAACTGGGTTGAATTGTTTGGTAAGTAATGAACAGAAGTTATCTTTTTGCAAACATGTTCTGTATTCATTGTATTCGGTTGTCCGTTATTTTACTTTATATTTTTGCGAAACTTTAATTGTAGTTAACTAACTTTAGCACCTTAAGAAATCGCAGCCTTGTGCAAGCTAGGTGCAATGGTGTGGACCAGCTTCCATGACTATGTCGTGCTGGGGGTTGACAGTCTTGTGGTGTCCGTCCTGTATGGACTTTATCGCAGAAGGGATCAAATTATCAAAAATATAATGGTAAATTATAGTTTTGTACATGTCTACTAAAAGTTTACATTCGGACAGGCTTTGGCGTTAGCATTAGGTTAGTAGAACACAATAATAACTAAAAGATCATGTATTGTTTAACCAAACAGGATGCTCCAACGGTTTCAGTTGGCGCAGATCTAGACTCCCTTTTTGAAGAGAGAGGAGAAATGCAAAGCAATGCTGGAGAGAATGTGCTTCCTTATGTCGTAATCAGGGGGAGGGTCAAAGAGCTCAATCAAACTATTGAAAGTTCTTCCGGTCTGAAGGGTGTTCTCCAAGTGGTCACTTTGAATGAACACAGCTATAGGCGACACGCCTTTAATCATTGGTGCAGAATGATCGATGATACAATTCATTTTGATGGTAATTTGATGATTTACAATATGTTCTTTGATCTAACAGATGCTTTCCACTTTCATATCAGGGGCGACAATGTCCGTACCATCCATCAGGCTCACAATTCTGTACCCTTTGCACTCTCCAATATACATGATGATGATAAGAGGACACTGGTTGAAGTAGAAAATCCATTTGATGCTAATCCAGAGACCCTGCTATTAACAGTGTCAACCAACTTCACCCCCTCACAATTCATCTGTGGCGTCAACAGTAATGGGGTTTTTTACCGGAGTTGCTGTTAGAGGTGTGGAGAAAACTGAAGAGTTTCTTCCAGTGGACACCATTGTTACAGGAATTGGTCAATTGGTAAAGGATTCTAGGGGAAGAATTAAAATTGTAGAGCCAAGAGGGGATGTACCCAGACCTTACATTTTAAGCACGCTTCCCGTCGAAAGTAAAGATCCAAATTAATTACATTCTTAGACGATTTTGATCCAAATCAGAAGAAACTTGCCTTCGTATATTTTATTTTAGATAACTATTATATTTAAATCTATTTCTTTATCAGGTATCCTCAAAAAGATGGAAAGCCGAAATACCATGTACAAACTAGGAACATTTGTACTGTTCTCGGTAGGACTATTCATAATTGCTAGGCGCTTTCGCTCGTGGTGGAAAACAAGGCAGTTGGCGAAAATGAGAGAGAATATTTTAAAGCAGCGTTCCAAAATTGATTTAGAGGGATTATCTGAAAGTCAGACTTGTACTGTATGTCTAGTCAACCCCAGAGAAGTAATTTTATTAAACTGTGGCCACGTATGCGTATGCGCAGATTGTTGTTTGAAATTGGATAGAAAATGTCCAATTTGTCGAGAAACTGTTGTCAGTACAACATGCAGCATACATTGTGTGAAATGTTAAAGTTAAAGGTTTGTTTGTATATTTGAAGTTCTTCGTATTTTTATAAATTCTTACTGCCGAAAATTGCAATCTTATGTATTTTGTTTACCTAAAGTGACTATTCTGATTTTGACTGCAAGTATAGCTATGACACAGACACATGAAATTCTTTACTTGTATATTGTTTGGTATAAAATAGAATAAAATCGTCAGTTTCGAATTCGATCGTTCTTTATTCATGAACCACGGATTTTTCTTCACCATTTCTATCAAATCAGACAACGAAACTTGTATCAGACGAATGAAAAATACTCCAGAAAATTTACAAGGTAAATCATCCACATTTTTATGATGTTTTCAGATGGCGCATAAATCAGGCTATTTTATGGTTACCACGGATTGTTGTTTGCGAAATTAATTGTATGAATAGATTGATGTTGCAATTTCAATTCTCGGTTGTTTTTGCCTTTTCCAATGTCCAATTTGTCCAGGATATTAGGATTCAAAATTCTTCTAAATGCTATTCAGTATCACTAAATTAGTTAACTACCTACATACTTATCTATTAATTAACACAGATATATCAATAAGATATCGATATTGTAAAAATATTGGCAATAGTTTAATAATTTCTCGGAATCATGTCCTCATTGTACGAATATCTAGGATTAGCCTTTGACCTCGCGGTTACTGCTTATCTAATACAAATACACCGGAAGGATTGCCAAACTATAAACCACATTAAAGTAGGTTTTACAGATTGGTTTCAATTTATTTAATCCCTATTAATTTACTTGTTATTTATCAATTTGAATTATTCTCAGGAAGCCCCAGTAGTAGATGTAGGTCCTGAATTAGTCTCAGTAATTGATGCGTTGCCTGATAAAACCCTAAAATATGCAGTTATACGTGGGCGTATTTCAGCACTTAATGATACTATTGAATCCTCAAACGGGGCAAAAGGAGTAATGAAAATTGTCACTGTACACGAAGTTTCTGGGACGAATAAATTTGGCGTGTCATGGGAGACCGATGGTAGACCTCCACTAAATGAAATGAAAGATTCCGTTCCGTTCGGCCTCAAACCAATGCCCTTAATCGGAAGTGACGGTAATAATAATGGAACATGGTCGCCAACGTCATCATCATCCCCTTTAATCGTTGAAATTAAGGACCCTTTCAATTCTGTCTGGGAAAATCTGCTTCTCCCTTGTTCCTGGTCATTCATTCCGACAAATTCTTCTATTAATTCGGCAGTAATGGGTGGCATTGGAAATGTAAGGGCTTTTGGAATTCGAAAAATAGAAAAGTTTCTTCCTGAAGGCACAGTAGTTACTGGGATAGGTCAAGTAGTGCAAGATGCAGAGGTGCCCGGTCGACTCCTCCTTCAAGAAGCAATGCAAGAAGACAGCTCAAGTTATCCTTATATACTAACTTCTATACCATTTGAAGATCTAATTTGCAAGCTTGAGATAAAAAAGAGAATGCAGAGGATCCTTATCGCTGGAACAATGTCCCTTGGAATTGCCATCCTGTGTAAGAAATTGTACTGGCGCTGGAGACGCNTAATTTGCAAGCTTGAGATAAAAAAGAGAATGCAGAGGATCCTTATCGCTGGAACAATGTCCCTTGGAATTGCCATCCTGTGTAAGAAATTGTACTGGCGCTGGAGACGCTATAAAATTGAAAAATTGCGAAACATCATTGTGAATGAGCGAAGAAGTGTAAACGTGGAAGGGCTTTGTCCATGTCAAACATGCTTAGTTTGTTTGAATAACCCCAGAGAAGTGATTTTGTTGGATTGTGGACACGTTGCAATTTGCGCTGATTGTCTCGTAAACCTCAGAACCTGTCCCATTTGTAGAGAAACGATTACATCGACTCGTAAAGCCTATATAGCTTAAACGTTTTAAAGTGTACCTGTACCTCTTCTGTAGTACAAATGTTGAATATTTTGATCAAAATAAACTTGTGCTAATTTTACATCCCATTATTTATTTACTAGTGTGATTAGCATATAAATTGCTGTTCAATTTCGATATTCTTCTCAGGTAAAAATCAATTTAATGAACCAAAAGTAGATTAATCAGCTTCGTCCGAATTAGCTTCATTTTCTGCTTGTCACCTTGCTAAATAGCTTGGGTAGTTTAATGAGCACGCTTTTTGCTAATTACAACCAGGCAAATCTAATCGCCACTGACTTCGCTGCTTCCGTTTCAAGTCTGCTTAAATCTATAATGAAAAGCGCAAAAACAACTTTTTCTTTTAAAAAAATTAGTGTCATCATTACCCCATTACTGAGGTATTTTTAAGTAGGCAACAAAAGGACCAGGCTTATTTAGGCATGGCCGAATTCCATTTTTCTCCTTGAATAGCCCATAGCTCAAAAATGCTTAAGTTCTGTCATCAGCCATTATCGTCACCTTCATATCGTTTTCATTATCGTTATTATTATATTATTATCTTGACAGTCAACTATGGCTTGTTAAGAGAACAATAAGAAAGAAGCAAAAGTGTTAAAACGATTAAAATACTGCAAATTTTTCTCCTATTGTGTCAGAAATGAGTAGAACCAATTAAAAAGGGGTAAAAAGAGACCGCCTGTGGTGCCCGTTGACAACCCAGATGAATCAGCTACGGACGTTTGTACCTATTTATAAACCGAATCAGTTCATTTCCTTTATTTTTACAAAAGAGGAGTACCATCTTTCTAACTTTTACGTGCACTAACATTACATCTTAAGAAGATTTTGATCTTTTTAATTTTGAATCTCGTCATTTTCTCCTTCCCCATTTGATCCTAACTCTTGAAGATGATGAAGACGGGGACGAGAAAGCGAATAGGTAGGCATTATTAGTGATAGGTTTTTTCGTAACGGACGTTTGCAAAGTTGATGTTGATTATAGCAGGGAGAATCAATCTTCATCATTAAAAATATTTTTAGGCAGTTGAAGAGCGTTGACAGTGAATGGCAGGACATGTACGAAATTAATTAAAAATTCTGCTGCAAACTAACATTTTTAAGGATGAAATGAGATTTTTTCGAGTCCAATTTCAGTTTCAAAACTGTCCACCGTGACGACAGCTCTTTATCTAAAAATAAAGTATCGGTTCTCTTTTTTCCATTGGCAGAGAAGCATTCATTAATACAGTCATTTATTGTAGGCGTTTTCTACTATGATTATTGTTATTTTCTTAATTGAAGGATGAAGAAGTAGGTATTGTACTACATTTCAAAATTCTTCCTTCGTACGAGAAATGTTCATCTCGATCTTCAATTTCAACATTGCTTATGCCGGGCAAAAAACAAACATGGCTATTTTACTATTTTAAACTTGATGTTTGAAAATGCATGACATTCCCTAAATTGAGTGGATTAAGCTAGTTCAAGCTTCATTCACTCACGACGGACAACAAAATCGTTTTTTAAACATTTTCATTGTTCCATTATTTCCTCTCATTCTTGTCTCTATTCTCTGGTCGAATCATTCTAAAAATAAGAGCATGACAAACTAACGTTGTTGTGTAGAATAATGACTTTATTGCAAAAAGTTTAACGCTTCACCACCACCAGAAATCAAGCACCCATTCTTTATTTTGCTAGTTTACCAGGGCATATAATGAACTCATTCGTCATCATCAACATTCTTCTTACACTTTCTTTTAATGGGAAGAAGCTAATAAATCCAAATTATGACAATAATCTGCAATGGTTTTCAAAAATCATAATGCTTTTTTGGTTTGTTTTCATTCTTTCTGCTATATTTAGGTACATGAACCCTAATTCAAGGATTTCCTGTCACCATTTTTCAACCGAAAAAGAATCAAATTATCCCTACAACTGATCCCAATAGGTATCTACATTCTACACAACTGTAAACGCTCGAATAATAATTATTATTATTTTCAGGGCTACGATAAGAATAGATTAGCATCTTTTCATCACCAACCATCCTTCCTTTTCCTCCTCTTCCCCCGTGGCAAAAGGCTATCATTATTTGCCAATGTTTGTACTTCATGATCATTCATAATGATGATGGCGTTGAATCCGAAAACAAAGGATTTTCCACGGCAGATGACATCAAGGTAGGCCAACGAAGACGGGATGATTCGTCATATTCTCTGCTAAAAATCCTCTTATATTGT
>JAANSO010000547.1:0-28839 GCA_036507315.1 Lepidocyrtus fimetarius
GAAAGTGAAAGATTAGCTTTCTGATTGCCGGCAGCGGTAAAGAATCACAATGTAGAGTCCAAAAGAGATTTTTTAGACAAAGGCCCACTTCAAGTACGAAACAGATAAACTTTTCTCCTTCATCAACGCCACTGCCGCTCCATTTCCCCCGAAAAAATCTGAAAGTGGTGATGAGGATAAAACGCAAATATCGTGCAAAATCGTTTGCAATCTTTGATCACTTTTTTCTACTGCCCTTTTCACTTTTTATGCAGTTTGCAAAAAATATTTTAATTTTATAATTTTGCCACTGCTCAGGAAAATATTTTGAACAAATCTGCTAATTATGATTAGGTCACAAAGAAAAGTTAAATATTTCTTTAAAGAAAGATAGCAATTGAAATTTTCTTGGTATTAAACAAACCATTTCCGGTTCTTCTTTCCTTTCCTTTTAAAACTGATCTAAACCAATTCTTCCTCTACATTGTAAGGAGTGAAGAAACTCGAATGAATGTTTTTAATGCACTTTACACTCCTTCTACTCTCAAACTACTCAATCTCAGATGCACACACATTTAAAAACTCGTCTTGTTACAATTCAAAAAATATGGTTTCATATTTTATCACTTTTACGTGTTCCAACAAAGTTTGCCAAATCTTGTTCCATCCTTTACATTCGCTTAACCATCATCAGGAATTATCAAGTAGCATCAAAAACATTTGCTGGAGCTGTCTTTGCGCTAAAATATAGATATAATTCCATCAAAACCTTTGCATTTTTTGAAAATTTCCAAACATGGGATTTGATACCAAGTCCAAACCAACGTATTCCGTTAAAACACAATTAATCCAGTTGAATAGTAAACAAATAAAACTTGCAAGTAAAAATTATTGTGATTTAAACACTTTGAAATAATACCGAAATTGTATAAGTATTACTATGTCTGCTAACGCCTGGGTGCCTGCTACGCTAATATCTGAGGATATTCGACTGTTCACTTTCCTTACAATTGTTTTATTAATTTTATATTTAATTTGTATTGAGAATACCGACTGGATCTAAAAATTGGCAAATAACTTTAACCAAATATAGCATTAAAGGCATTTAAATACAAAAACCTTAAAATATGCTTTATTTAACGGAAATATTTATTTTTCCAGGTAAAACTAGTTACCAAAATGAATCCTAAAGGTAGTTGCATTAAATTAAAGAAATAAAGTTATTTTAATAATAAAAATGAATTAAAATACCTAAAGAGTCTGAGACTGTTGCTAATTGTTTTACACAAACTTAGGAATACGTTCATCCTTAAGCGTTTATCGGATTACTTAAAAGGTTTACTACATCATATAAAGAAAGCTTTTTCCCTCCAGATAAAAACTATTTCTTTGTTGAGAACAGTGTCCGAGAGAGTAGACATGTTTCCTAGTTGTGCTTAAGAATTTAATAGAAATGAAACGGGAAAAGGATTTTTAACAATCTGGAGTAAGTTCTAAATAAAACTAAAAAATTCACGGGAAAGTAATTTGGAAACCTGTTGACGTTATTCTATTTAATTACATTTATTTATTTCTTAAAAACGTTAGAAGAATTACTGGACTGTTTAATTTTTCATTTTGAAAGTGCGGAAAAAAGTACAACTTTTTTCCTTCAAGCTAAAAACCCTCTTCACTTGAAACACGAAAAGAGACTCTCGTCAAATCTTTAAAGGTGGCGATGCAATAACGACATCAATATGTTCAAGAGTCTGGAGATGTCCCCTCGTCCCGTGCTTGAAATATTAATTCCTTTAAAACTCTATCAGTAGAATCCTTGCGTATATATTTAAGTTTGTTTACACTTCATCTTGTTTCACAAATCTTTATAAAGTAATGATGTTTGCTTTGCCAGAAATTCTTAACGGGAGCATAGTCAAAAAATCCAACTTCATTTACTACATTTGAATAGTTTTGGAAAAAAGTTGAAATTTCTATTTTAAAACTGAAACCTTGAAGCAATAATCATCTTTAAATATCAAAATTAACTCTGATTCTTAGAAGTTTTTGTAGTTGCAAAAGGTAAAAATCTGAAGAGTTCAGCATGTCTAGCTCAGTTTTTACTGTTTTTTCATTTATCATAGCAAATATTATTTTTGTAGAACTGTCAAATTTAAAATTGTTACAAATAAAAATGTAATTTTAAAAATCTCTCCGGATTAATCTGAATTTACGTTAATTATAATTAAAGCAATTATTTTATTTCGGCTTGCAATAATTTTTATTATGATTTTTTCGAATTGAAAATTTCCAATCCGTTTTTTTATTTTTTTCAGTATTTTATATTATTTTTATGTACAGATACAACTTGAGATCTAAAACAAACCATTTTTCCATCTGTTTTGGAAAGAATGAATAACAACAGAAAAACGTAACGACTTCTTTCCACTTCACCTTTTTCTATCTAGGAATACGTACCTGGGTTGGAGTTGATAAGAAAAAGTTTAAAACTGGAGCCACCGTTTATAAATTTCAAGTTTTATAACATTTCCTAGAAAATGATTTGCAAAAGAAAGTGAAAGTGATTTGAAGAGAAAGTGAAAAAGGTTTAATATTTTTATATGGAATTTGATGAATAAGTAAAAAACAAAATTTTGAAATGTTTTGGGCCAAGTAAAACACTTTAAAAACCTATTGCCAAAGTTAATCCTTACAAGGTCATATTGCAATAACGTTCCCTTCATTTCATTGATTTGCGTAAAAATAACGATCAGTAAAAAGCCGTGTTTTCTAGAAGATAGTGGAACATAGGTATTTCTCTCCTGTAAGAAGTTTTGTCCTGCCATTTTCCAGTTATTGCTTTGTTTTTAAAAAAATAATGGAAAATGGCACTTGTGATAGGAAGTTGCAGAGACAACAATGAACCGTATAGTAAAAATGCTCTGGGTTTCCTCCACTTATGATTAAAATGAAGCACTCTTGAAAAAACGGAAAAGGTAATAAGATCGGTTGAAAAGGCCAAGGAAATGGAGAGTTTGTCCCGTTTTCCTGTTTTTTCCTGTTTCCATCCGTCTGGTTGAGAAAAATAAATATCGACATTGATTATGTAGCCTTCCGCTTAAATTAAATTTTTAATGGGTGCATAACGGGTTTGTGCAGGTGGGAATTGCCGTCCTTGGATTAAACCAAATTGTGTAATAATTTATATTTTGATAATAATCAATTAATTTCCACCACTTCCTACATGTACTTAATTTTTCGCAAAGATGGCACGTGAACAGATTTCTGTTCTATCGTTATCACTTATAACCGTAGAAAATATATTAAAACCACAACAGATATATTAAAGTCACAGCGTGAGGGACAAAGTTCTCAAAGTAACACACAGGGCCCACAGCAAAATCTACTTTTTCGAATTTTTAACCTCGTATTTAAAAATATAACTTCAGGGAATTGAACAAACAAGGGCGTAGTCGCCGTATTATAAACCCCTTTCCACAAAAGCCTCAAAAAGACTAAAAAAGCTAAATAGAAAATGAAAATCGCAATAAAAAATAATAAAAGTCTTTTCTGTTTCCTCCAGAGAGAGAACAGTTAACAATAATTTAAATTAAATTTTAAGTTTTGATGAAATTAGTAAACTGCATAGTACATTTTCATACCGACGTTAACTAGGTAAAGTGGATTTGCATTCTGATAAAAGGAAATATGATATCGATTTTGCAAAAATTAAAAGACTCCTTGGGCAAATGTTTACACAAAAATCAGATAAAATCGTTGCACTGCGCTCACTGTCTTTAAATTCAAATTGGATGAAGATGATAGATAAATTAAAAACTATTTTGAACAAGAATTGCATACCTTTTTAAAAGCCCGTTAATAAATTTCTGATTTTACTTATTGAATATATACAAAGATTCATATTCCAATTTTACTTCAAACATTTGCAGAGTAAACGATAAAACAAAGTAGTATTTAGGATAAAAACTGGTATTGAGGTTTAGATAGTTATATACGCAAGGAGGATCAGTAGTAATTGCTTTTAATTGTTTACATGTTGATTGTGCTAACAAACCGATATTGAATATGGAAAAATATGCAAGTAAGCTCATTGGTAGGTTCGTCTTCCAAAGGAAGAGACAAAATTATTTTTTGCAATGCCATATCATTCGATTTTAACAAAGCTGGCTTCTATTCTACCAATTTTCCTTCACATTCACCATTCTCCTCGACAAACTGAAACCTGACCATTAGTGAAGCATTAAAAAAAGGAAAATATTCCTGTAGAAGTACGTTTTTCTCAGAGAGATTAGTGGAAGGTTTAAAGTTCATTCTTTCCAATGAAGAAGAATAGTTGAGAAAGTTAGGAATTTTGAGTCTAGGCTTAATGTGTTTGAGTGAGCTTAATGGCTGACCAAACCTAGAAATAAATATTCATGGACGGTTTAAAGATTCATGAAGCTCACACAGAATATTTTACAAACTCATCAACTCTTAATTAACTACCGTTGCGTGTTCTTTCAAAAAATGAGAAAAATAATGGTTTGATACTTTTATAAACCTACAAAGTCGAATGAGATGAAGGTTCCAGTCCTGAAGAGTCAATTAAAGATGACTAAACATAAAAAATAATTAAAATACTTATTTTTATAGCGCTTATAAGTTTTAAAAATAAACTTTGTTTTATTCATTCCAATAAATTACCAGGTTTTACACAGGCACAAATGTTTGATTGCAGAAAATATGCAATAAAAATAAAATTTGCAAGAAAGCGACTGTTCTGCATTGAAGTATAAGAAGAATTCCAAAGGAGACTAGCGAACGGAATGCTTACATTAGAATTTTTCAAGACATTTTGTAACGAGCCACTACTTTTATCAAATTGTCTAAAAACTTATGTTGAAAATGAGTGGCTTAGAGAAAAACGGAAGTGGTTTGAATAAAATCATACAAGTTCACTTACTAATTTTCCAAGCACTACATTTCCTGTTTTTTCTAACAGGGTGGTGAAGCAGGAAAATATTTGCTACATCTTGGAAGAGGGTTGAAGCTTCAAGTTTAAGCTAATAAATAACATTGGAATCTTAGCGGTAGTCGTGGCTTCCACTGCAAGGTTTACAAAAAGTGTGAAAAAGGATGTAAATTATTTCAAAAATAAAATATGCTATCAACAATGGCTTTTATTCAAAGTAATGTAATGCAACAAATTTTAGTTAAAACTTGGTGCAAATCTATGATGCAACGATTAATGACGGCGGTAAATAGAATATTTGAAATTATCGATTGAATTAATGAAAGGTGTAGGTTAGGGTACTGTGCCAAAATCACTCAAAATTTTAAAAAATGATGAAAAGGGCTTATTTTCTTTGGTTCAAGTACCTTCTTCAGCTCCTTTTCTCCAACTACAAATTTTTTTGCAACCGTGCAGGCATTCGTAAAATGTTAGAACGTATTCACTTTTTGCATACTTCTAAAATATAGTTATTTGATTGAAAACCCGGTACAAATTTAGGCATGTCAAAATCTACAATTATATTAACTAAAAGTATTGCAAAATAGTTTTAAGTGATTGGATTTATATTTAATCAGACCTACAATACTAATCACCTGTTTTTAAGTTAATTTGAAATCACAAAAAATCCTTAAATGACTTTTTTCTCAAACATTTGAATTTTTTCTTATTTTTCAAGAAAAACGTCAAAAAGGAATGTAAGTTTCTGAATTGCAAAAAGCCTTGCCTATGTTTACAACTTTATCCATATTCATTCTATTTAACAAGTTAAACGCTTCCTTTTCTATTCTTCCATCTTTGTTCTGTTTATCGGAAACTTTCTTGCGATATTCACAGGAAAAATACTTAAATGTAGAAAAGAAAACAGTTCTATTTTCCCTTTTTATTGTTTCCTTCCATATTCATGAAGAGGAGGATAAGCGCGTTTGTTCTGAAAATTTTTTGCCTAATAAAAGGAAATTAGTGGGCAATGGGTTCCTATCTGGTAAAAGTTAAGGTGGTTTTTATTAGAAAGTCAACAGAATTAACAAACATCAACATTGTAGCCTTCCATTTGCAAAATAGAAAAGAGTTATCGGGCAAGTTCCTTGTCCTCCTTTTTAACTAATTTATGACTTTTGAAGCAATTTCAGAGATTATTTTCAATTTATATGTCACCCCAATTATAATCATTTTCGATAAGAACAGCAAATCTCCGTGAAAAATTTTGTAGCAATGAGAAGTAAATGCCAGACTTTAATTCTTCTTTCTAAATTTGCATTAGCCTGGTTTTTTGTTACAAATTCTATTTTCTCTTTTAAAGCTGACGGTGACCATGAAGAAGGACTTCTTAAATTGGGGTTGGAAAGGGAATGTTTCGCTTTATGAGGTAGATGAAAGAGGAGAAGTTTAACAAAATCTCTTAAAATTTGTAAATAATTTCATCCCCCATCTGATCTAAACTTTGAGCATTGCAGGGGATACTGAATTGTTAAAAAAAATAATTCATCTTGTCTGTTTATTGAGAAAAAGTGAGATAATAATGAAAGTAGGAGAGTTCATTTCTTGTTGAGTTATTGGCTTGCTATTCTGCATTTTACTTTGACTTTTTCTACATTGTTGACTAAGATGCCTTGTGGATAATTACACAGTGAATCCAATAAAGTTTTGCACGATAAGACGCTGCAGATTATGTGAAAGCTGACACTAAACAAGAATAGTTTTTTCGACTTTATCATCGGCTTCTTGCAACTATTTTTTATGTTCATGAAATGAGAAAGATTAAGCATAAGCGGATACCAAAGACTTTTCTATTAGCTAACAACTTTACCTACCATTTATACTATTGTAAAATTATAAAAACAAACAAGAATGTCATGCAACTACACTCCACTTTAAAATACTCAAAACCTTTCCAAAATCGTGTAAATTTTATTTATAAAACTACGTTTATCTTCATCGCCGTAGCCATCTATCTGTCTAGAAACGAAAAGTGAAAGCCGTTTGGCTTTCGCCAAACATATTTTGCAATTTCATTTCTACATTTATTTTACAAAGAATGAAATACCCGTGTGACCTGAACTACACGACTGGGTAAAAGATTTACATTATTATTAGGGCAATCATAATGGTCAAAGGAAAGGAAAATATGTCAAAATACTTAGAAATGTCGCTTTTATCTTTGAAATAAAAAATGATAAATTGGAGAGGATGTGTGTATTTTTAGTAGTATGAATTGAATAAAGTTTAGGACATCAGAATAAAAACTCCAAAGAAATCTTTAAAGATTTTGGAATTGCGGAAAAGTTAATTTCCGATGGGATTCTAGTTTTATTAACTAAATCAGCTTGGAATTCACTGCTGGGTGTTTGTGATAAATAATAACCAATTCATTGCGGTTTTTGATATAAAAGTCAACATTTCAGTTTAATAAGCTTACCTATAGTTTTTCAGTGAAAAGTAATCACATTTAAGGTAGAGCTTAATTGGTTATTTAACTACTTCTCCTTTAATGATTCGTTTTATATTTATTCTAATTTAAATGTAATTTTCAAAAGTAAAATAAGATTTTCTGAATAAAAATATTCTATATTTTTCATTAAAATAGGATTTTAATGCGTTGCCGACATTATTTAAATATATGGTTTAGTTTAAATAAACTTTAATTAGATTATGGAAATTTAAATTTGCAAGTTGTTTTGATTATTACTAAAGTTAAATAAGGTCAATTAATCAATTGTAATTATTCTTGAGAGCAAAAATTACGTAATCTCGCAAAGGAGAATAAACCAACTCATATCAAATTTTTATATTTCTTCATCATAAGATTTCAAAGAGAAGGTGACCTAATTTAATAATTTTTAAAATAAAAATAATTTATGATATTGGAATTGCAGTCGGGAAAAAGTCAAATATAAAATTGGCAGCATTTACCTTTCAAAAATTACAATGTCATATCAATCCTGCTTTTCCCTTGTCGTTCTCCTTGTGTAATAAGTGCCCTGATAATTTTCTATTTACTGCTCGATTCCAGCAAAATGTATTCTTTTCTGCCCAGTGCTGAGCTCGGGGTTTTCTCGCTGTTTAAAAACAGTGAGAGCTGTGTTGCTGCTCGTGATAGTTAAACATATTTTAAAGCCACATTTAAAATGATTAAACTTTTCATTTTGTCCAATGGATCGGCAAAAATGACGAAATATGGGGAATTATTGCGAAATTTTAATTTAGACTTTGATTTTTGTTACCAATTGCAAGTAAGCGTCGGAATATTATTTGGTTGAAGAATGAAAGATTAGAAATACAGATATTAGCAGGTGATGAAATGAAATAAAAATTGAAACGAGCGTAAAAAGAAGAACAAAAAAGTGAGACCTTTCTCTTGGTCCTTTTCAGTGGTTTAAGGGTAAAACTGCACAAGTGCAATGAAATCTCATATGCACTGATGCATGCCACATCATAAACTTCAGCAAGCACCGTAAAAATAAATTGATGCGTGAATTGCTAAAATGAGAAGGCTTTTTTAACTTTAATTACCTCAAGCCTAATCCAACTCTGGCATTTTCCACCTCAGGGGATAAATTTCGCTGCTCGCACGTGTGAATTTTTCCTCAATTTTTCCTCTCTCCAGAAAAATCACAAAAGAGCAAAGAGGGGACCCTTCTCAGTTTTCATTTTTCCATTCAAAATGCCGTCCGAAATTGAGAAGCACAGAAAATTAAACACGGAGCATGCTACATCCTTTTGTGCATAATTGGCTACATTGTGCAAGCACGACACATCCTTCTGTGCACGAACCTAAAGAGAAAATGTAGCTGATTTCCTTTGCTTTTGCAGCAAAAGCGACTAGAGCTAAGCATAGAGCGGATACGGGGAGTAGGGTTGTCAAAAACAGCTTAACGGTTAAAACCGTAACCATAACCTGCTAGGATCCGTTAAAAACCCCGTAACCGAAACCGTAACCGTTAAGCCTTAACGGTTACGGATACGGTTATGAAACATAAATTACTTAGAAATTATCTTTTTGTATTTTCGATGAGAAAATATGAAAAGAAAAGAATTGATCGAAGTAAGAGACAATTTTACCGGTCATAAATGTTTAGATTTTTAAACTTTGGGAATATGCGCTCATCGTCAGTGTTACTTGTTTATAACTTTTGTGGTACAATGATACAAACTATCCATATTGATAGCTTCAAATTTCTGTGTTGTAGAGATGAATCGTCGTATGGAGCCTCCAGTAGCGTTATATAGATTTTCAAGCAAATTGGTGTGTAGACATTTGAAAGTCTTAAATAAAATTTATAACTAAGAATTAAATCTGCTTTTTTAAAACAGGCTGCAAAATTGAATGAACATTTTTTCCAGTTTTCTAATTACTGGCTTCAAATATCAACTTATTTTAGTTTAGATTTAGGCTTAATATCTTTTATGAAATGATTTTCACACGATTTTCTAACAATTCCAATCGTAAGTATATAGTCCACTTTCTTGTTTCCATCTGCAGTTTAATTAGCACTTCAATGTAGTTAAAAACCGTATCCGTAACCGTTAAGCCTTAACGGTTACGGTTTCGGTTACGGATGTTTCTTTCTTAACGGATACGGTATAACCGAAACCGCCTAGATATCCGTAACCGTGGCAACCCTAACGGGGAGAGAGATTTGCATGCTCCCTCTAATCAAGGTGCTACTTTAGAAAGCTGAAGAACATCCAAGAAAGATTTGGAAACGTCTAGAATGTTCTATGAATTGCTGAAATGATCTTCGCATTTGTCTTAAACAAAACAGAAATACATTAAGATCTCATATGCACTGAGGCATCTTACATATCAAGCCCCAGCAAGTATGGTGAACTATGTAAATGTAAATGACGTGCAGCGTGCACTGCAATAGGCAAAGATATTTAATCGTTCAAAGCTCATTTGCATATTAAACAGAGAGCGGATGAAGTGGAAGATTTGCATGCTCGTTTTGTTTAATGTGCTCTTTTGGAAAGCAGAAGAACATTCGAGAAAGATTTGGAAACGTCTAGAATGTTCGATGAATATTCTGCTCATTTGCATATTAAACAGAAAGCGGACCGTAAAGCGGATTTGCATACTCTGCATATTTAATGCTCAAGCCTCATTTGCATGTTAAACACAGAGCGCACGGGGAGTCAGATTTGCATATTCGCTCTTTTAGAAAGCCGAAGAACATTCGTGTAAGATTTGGAATCTTCTAGAATATTTAATGGACTGCTGGAATGTTCTGCTTATTTGCATATTAAACAGAGCAGGCCGTGAAACGGATTTGCATACTTTGCATATTTAATGAGCTCAAACCTAACTCCGGCATTTTTCAGCTTCTGAGATGAGCTTCGCTGCTCGCTCGGATGGATTTTCTGATCAATTTTTGCTCGCTCACGCGAAATTGGAAAAGAGCAAAGAGGGGACCCTTCTCAATTTTCATTTTCCCATTCAAAACTCCATCCAAAAATGGGAAGCACAGAAAAATGAACACTGAGCATGCTACATCCTTTTGTGCATACTTGACTGCAGTGCACAAGCACAACACACATCCTTTTGTGCACAAGATCAGAGATCAAATAAAGCTCTTTCTGTTTAGTTTCCTTTGCTTTTGCATTGCAAAAATATGGATTTGGGGGTATTTTGGGGCGAGGAATCTGATTCTGCTGTCAGAATTCAATTTTTTAAATATTTAAATGAGAATAGAATCCAACGTTACGTACTGTGCTCATAGTCTATTAATTCATATAGAATATGGCTGAAAACGGTAGAAACAATTATAATGAATAATTTAACTTCTTTATAATAAGTTTCTGATTTTAATTATTATATAATAAAACCTTTGAACCGAAAATGTTTAAAAATTGCAAACTTTAATCAAATATTTTCTAGCAATAAATTTTTTATTGGTTAAAGTAGTTAAAATCAAAGTAGGAGTTTAGTAAGAATTTTTAAAGACGAATTTTGTTTTCAGAAACGAAACTTTTTTTTAGGAAAATGAGATCTTTGAAAGTATAATTAACCCAGATATTGCAATTTATTTTCTCCAACGTATAATCAATGAAAAACTTGGAGAATCTTATGCTTCTACATCTCATATTCAGCAAGAGCAAAAAAAACAAGGAAGTAAAAGTTGAAGTGGATCCTGCAATGTCTCTCCCTCCACCCTATCTAGCACATTCCCCTGCAGACGTTGCATTTATTAAACATTGCGGTGTTGCTTTTGTAATTTTAGTTTTATATTCTTTGCTCAGGTACAATTTTGTTCTTTTATTTTCCAAACTGCAACACAAGCAGAGTGGATGACAATGATTCATGAGATTTTATTAAGTTGGATACAGATTTTTAATTGAATCGACACCACATCACATTACTGGATTGCGTTTCTTTTCTTCCAGACATCTTTCCTTGCACTGGGTAATGAGAAGATAAAAATAGGGATTTGGGCTTTCCCGACTTTTCCTTCCTCTTTTTTTGATAATAATCTTCTAGAACTAAAGTTTCATTTTCCCCTTTTCCAATTATTGTACCTTTTCAAAATCCACCCAAACTTTTCTTTATCCAGCAACAAGCCATATCAAAGTGTCAAACTCGAAGTTATCTTGTCAACAAAAACCATCAAAAGTAGAATATCACACTCCACATCATAATTGACATCCAAACCATCATCTCCGTCGACATCGAAAACTTTCTTTGGAAACTCACCAGCCTGTCTCTCGACATGTTTAGGTTTTTGATCCGATTTTGATCCAGACGATGATGAAGTTGATTTGTTTGCTCTAGAAATTAATTTTTATTATTGGATATTATTTGGATAAAATGTCACTAATAGATTTTATTTGACGATTAACGTAAAATATTATAGATGGAATTGACTTGAAACTTTAAATCATTTAAAATCGATTAAACTTTATAAATTTATGTTTCTTTCTAAAAAATCTATTAGATTTCGAGCTAAATGATTTGCCAGTATAAAAATATATTCTACTATCCTTTACCTGGAAATATGAATCTAAAAAATAGCAAATTTGCTAACTCAAAGTTGCTTTGTACACATTAAGAAAGGAATAATGTACGGTTTCCCAGTGAAAGTTCAAAAAGCGGGAGTATAGCGAGGAAGACAAGAGTTATTGTCTCTCGTGCATATCTTGCATAGAGTTCCAGTTAAATTATACCGGAGTGAGGGGAAAAGTGCACAAGTCAGGAGAAAACTTTTTAGGCAAAATTTCCACTGCCAGTATTACAATTTATTCCCAACTCTTGTAAATAGTGAAAGGTAATATAATAGTTTTGATTAGATAAATGAAAAAAAATTCTAGTTTCAGGAAAATAGTATAAATTTTATTGTTTACATTTTAAATGTGCTAACAAGCCGATATTGAATATAGAAAAATAAAAAAACAATAAATTTGACAGATGCATTACCTTCATCATTGTCCTCTGCAAGCTGAAACCTGACGAATGAAACATTAAAAAGGAAAATATTCCTGTAGAAGTTCCGTTTTCTCAAAGATTAAAAAAGACAGCAATGAAAGGGTTAATGTTCGTTATTTCCAAGACAATTTTTATCATCACTAAAGAAATTATTGTGCAAGTCGAGCAGGTATTTCGTTTCAGTTCTTTGCAGAATTCAAGTCTCACCCCACCCACCTTATTTGTGCATTTTAGTTTTGAGAAAGGTGATGAGGAGAGGAAATCAACGAAGTAGAACAGAGAAAAACGGAAATCTCTAAGTTTTTTTACCGATATCAATCATATTCCGGTCTTGCCGTCTGCTGGCAGATTTTCTCTCGTTTTCTCTCAAACCATTCTTGTTCTTTTCTTTAATTTTGGATTCAGCCATGCAAAAATGGATTTGCCAGCCATTCTTCTTTTTGTACCTTTTCTCGTTTTTATTCACCATCTTTTCACTCATTTCTCTCCCCTCACAGCAACATTTACTCAGGCATTGCTTTATTATCAAGTTGGAGGAAGAAAAGAAAGCACCTCTCTGAACCTTTTCTGACAACTTTCACAACTTAAGTGCCCTCTTTTTGTGTAAATGTTACAGTTGGACTTCTTTTTATTAATTCTCTTTCTATGCCTTAACTTTTTTACCAGTTTAACATGGCAGCTGCTTCAGTCTGAAGGTTTAAAGAGAAAGTTTGTCGGAGGAAGAAGAGGAAAACAATTTATTGAAAGCAATAGATCCTAATCAAACTCACACTTTTCACCCGACTTTCACATTCCACACAAAGAGACCATCAAAAAATAGAATTTCATAGAATAATAAAATATTATGGGTGGGCAAAGACGAGAAAAACAATATTCAAACAAGATTGTAACTGACAACGGGATTTTTACAATATCTATTACTTACGTAAAAAGAGCTGCGGAAAAGGTAGGAAAAGCTGGTGGAAGGAAAGTGAAATCGCTTTAGTGTAATTTTCCTTAAAACTTCAATTAATACGTGGAAAGTTACAATAAAGACGAAATTTGGATTGAAGAGAAAGAAATGAAGGAGGAAATTAATAAAGTTAAATCCAATAGGAAGTTTTCATTATTTCAAGAGAGGAAGTCATAAAAAATGTCAGTCAGATGGTAATCTAAGCGATTTCCTGTTAATGTTGCATTAGCAACCTTAAAAAAGGATTCAATCGGGCGTCCTTTCGTGTTTCCGGTTCCCACACTTATCAATACCACTCTCAAAACTCTTGAAGTGTGAAGCAAGCAGGAAATTGAGTTTCATGACACAGAAACAAAAACTTTGAAGGATTTCCGTAACCTCTCTTTCTCTTCCTTTTATTGCTTTCAGTTTTAATACTTTCAGCCGTTATTTAAACAACTTCCCAAAAAGGAAAGCATTTTTTAATAGAAAGTTGTTTTCCAAATCTTTCCTAATGCCAAGGTTGCATGCGGTGGAGCATGTTGAAGAGAGCTTGCTAGAAAACAAAGATAAAGTAAATGTCACCTTTCCTAGCTTGAAAAGAAGGTTTGAGTGAGCTTTTTGCCTGACCAAACCCCAAAATATTTATGGATGGTTTAAAAATTCATGAAGCCCACACACAAAATTTGGCCTAGAAAGACCCAGTAAAAGTTCAGATATAATTTAAGCTGAATATTTGATGTTTTTAAAAGAGCAAAAGAAGATCAACTGCTTTTTGGGACAGACATGTTTATTTAAATGCTGTAATTGTCTTCAAACAGGAGACTTTTATTTACCTTTCACGAATTTACTTATTTTAGACATTTTAACTTTGATCAAAATACGTTTTTATACAAAAAATTATAAATTAAATACTTCCTCACCACATCCTCATCAGCGCTTAATTAACTTCCATTGCGTGTCCTTCAAAAATTGGAAAATGAGGATTGTAGCTTGATAGACATGTTTCTCCTTTGAATTGATGACATTTCATTACGAGAAAAGAGTAAATTGAAAGAGAGACAAAGCAATAGAGAGAAAGCAAATGAAATTGAAAAAAGGGAATAAGTTAAAGCAAAACCAGTATCAAATTGACAATGGCCCATCCTTTCTTTCTTTTTATGAGTTTCCTTGGGAAGTTTTTTTTAAAGAAAAGGCAATGACATCAGCAACACTGGCTACTATTTTAGGAGGAAATGCAAACAAAATTGCCCAACTTCAATTACCAAAAATAAAGATCCAAAAGAGTCAGTAGCTCTTTAAGGGGTTTCATTTTGTGAGGAAAGAAACGTATTTGTACAAAAGTGGGAAATAAAGCCAGTTCTTTAAAGAGAGATGCATTGGAATGTGCGTTCCTGAAAAACGTATCGAGTGTCAGTGCTATATTTAGAGCGTATTTTTCAGCTGTTTTTCAAAATGTCTCGCAGCTGAACACACACCGAATTTTATTAGAAAATAGTCCAATCCTTTAATAACTTTTGGTAGAACACTCCCTAATAACAGTAGGTCTTGAATACAAAACAGGGGAAATAGGTTATAAAAATACAGTATTGGACTGGTTACGGAGGTTTGGAGTCGTTTATAGAAAAGTAGTAGTTACAGCAACAAAATTGTTATGAGTATCATCATCAAAACCGTCATTTCTCGTCTTTCAGGTCTTGTCATTCTTTGTGAGAAAAGTAAATAGACAGCAATAGAGATCGAAAAAGTGCATTTGGAAATAAAAAGAAAGTTGGTCTGTGTGGTTGAGTAGGTATTAAGGGGATTTCTCATATAAGCAACTGCAGAGGCAGTATAAACTATTGTTTTACTTTATAGGGGAATATTTTCGGTTGTGCAATAAAACCTGCGATATTTTTCCTTTATAAATATTATATTTAGGAGAAAAAAAGGTGAGTCTCTTGAAGTAAAAATAATTAACAATTCACAATAAAAATTTAATTGGCGGCTTCCTCAAAATATAAACTTGCATATTTAAATCTTTTGCTACATACTTCCTACATATTGTGTATAAAAAATACAATTTAATCGTTTTATAAAATACTTTTGTAGCTCTACTATACTATAGAACAATACTACTAATATAAACTCACTTTCCAGTAATTAGCCTCCACGTCTTTTTTCTAGTATTTATCCCATTTGTATCTCTCCTTTAATTTATTTCTACTTCAGATAAAAAAATATATCGGCAGTTGCCTTTCATTTGGCGTCAACTTTGTCATTATCAGTGAAAGTGGTCAAAGAGAAGAAGCAACAGACAGAAAACGAGAGTCTTTATGATATCCTGTCCGACATTATATTTCATTACGGAGCATCAGCATAATAACATTAGAATGCAGGTTTGCTATGACCATTCAATGTCCAAAAGTGCACAATTTTTTTTATGAAAAACTCTCAAACTATTCTCTTCCATTCATATCACAAACCATTTCAAACCCTTTCATATTTCAAAAAACTTTTCCCTAAAAGTTTTGCTAATCTAAAATATTAAGCTCCTTTCTCTGATAGAGAATATCTTTGTGCAAGAAGTAAGCTACTTTAGAACAATAAGGTCTTTACATTAGTGTTGCTGAGCTCAGCAGAAATTGCACTAAAAGGGGAGAAACGGCAATCAACTGGAACCAATTTTCAGAGAGGACCATATAAACACTCTCGTAATGGGGATCGTACACACACGGCTTCTTTACTTCTGCTATTGCTACTTTCTAGTAGTCTTTTGTAATACTCTTACAATACAAAGTTATATAATTTGTGTAAGTGAATCTTACTTTATTTTAAGGATTTTGATAAAATTGTTGTTTTACCAAAGAGAATTTACTGTATTTGGTTCCTTTTTAGTCAATTTTTTAGAAAAAGTCTAATTTACTAAAGAAGAAAATGAATTCGAAAAAAACAACCTGTAACCATTCCGCGCTTTCATTTTTTAACTTGTATGCAAGAGACATTACAGATAGTTTTAAAGTACGTTTTCCTGTCGAAGGCAAACGTGCGTAGGAGTGAAAATATGACACTGGCATACATAAAAAATACGTGACAAGGTATCTTTTTGTTTTGAAAGCTTAAAAATTTACATAATATTTTTCATCTGTGCTTATTCAACCGTTCCTAATCACTGTTGATATCCTACACATCTTCTTTCTCCTACTCCATGTATGATGAGCTTGTAGCTGGAAGGAATTTTAAACATTAAAAACGAATCGTTACAACAGCATTTTCCCAATGATCTCTTGATTTCAAGGAAAAAATCGATATTGAAATAAACATTGTTGAAAGAAAACAAAATGTGTTTAAAAAAGTGCTTAAGCAAGGGAGAAAGAAAGTATCTTGCTGGAGTTAAGTATTACAGCCCTGAGCCCTTTTCCCTTTCATCCTTGCACTCCCATCGTCATTATCGTTACGAAGTTGTTGTCGTGAAAAGCCATTAAAAACTGTTTAAACATAAAAATATTCATTAAAAATACGATTTTAATTTTAGATTGCTTATAAGCTTTTAAAATATATTTTGTTATGTTCATTTAAATGATTTAACAGATCTATGAAGGCTTTGTTTCAATAATTGAACTTACAATTAAAATAAGCAACATATAACTTGATATATCCATGAAATTATCCTCTCAATTTTATATTTTTTATCACTTCTTTTCATCATTGTTGTCCCATAGATTTGAAGCTTCCTTTGAAAGAAACAGGCTGTACGGTTGATGAATCCTTCAAACCTAAATGCAATTTCAGTTTAATAGAGAACAGGATTTCAACTTCACACTTTCATCTCCAGAGGAAAAAACACGGCTTTGCTACCGTTTCTCCCAAACAACTTTCGTGTTTGCCGTTGCCAATAGAAAAATAAACTCGAGAAGGTCTCCAGAGACACACTCTCTCACACCTACACGGAGGAATTCTCTGTAAAGGCAAGTTTAAAAAGGAAGGAAGAGAATGTTTCCTCTCTGTAACAGGTTTCAAAGGAAAACACGACAAAATAGGTAATAGAGAAGCATTACACTCACTGTTACTATTTATGATTATATTTCAATAGAAAAGAATAAAATTTACTCCTATGGAAGGAGAATTCTAACAGAGGAAAAAGAATGGATGCTCAGGCTCCTTACAGAAAATACTTTTTTAACGATCCACTTCTCTTATAAAATGGTCTAAAGTCTAAAAATTATGTTCAACAAGAGTGGATTGGAGAAAAAAACAAATGGAATGAATATAATCCTACAAGTGGGTGTAATTATTTATTTTCTTTTTTGGACCTTTCACTATCTTCCAAGCATATCCCGTTTCCCTTTTCTATATTTTTTCTAATGGGGTGTTGAAACAGGAAAGTGCTTGCTAAAAATATTAGAGAAGAGGGTTGGTGATTCGGAGTCTCTTTAATAAAATCATTGGAATACTCGTTGCTTCCACTGCAATTATTTTTATACAAAGTGAAAAGAGGCGAGAAATTTTTGTATTTATTGTCCTCGTAAGTCAAACAAATTACTGAAATGGAGACAGAGACGATATGATGACGACGATAATGACTTGTTTTTATTGCGCAGTTCTGGTAATGAATAAAGATTTTTTTGGCTTGCTCTACCTCCAAGTTGTTGAGTCCAATTATATTAAATGAAATGTGTATCCTTTATCATTTTCATTTCCTTTTTTTTAGATAATCATCCATCTTCCTCTTCAAATAACAATCCGCTTGACATTCTGATTCAATAAACTCTTGGAATGTCAGCCAGTGGATTAAAATGTGCAATCGACAACATTTTCACCACCAACTTTGCCCACCTTCCCCGTGTCTTATTCCTTCTCTATTTTCAAACCATTTGGAATGAGGTAAAGTTGACAAAAGCAATAAATATTGGGTGAATACATCGATTGAAAAGTGCGTTATTTCTTCACCACTTACAAAGTGAAGTAGCCTAGAATTCATTTGACTCATTTTCTTCCATTCAAGTACCACTCAATCTTTTTTTCTTTTCCAACCGTTTTTTCTTTGACACTGCAACCGTGCAACTCTTCTAAAACTATTGAAAGGTTAATCCACCAGAGAAAATGAGTTCTTTGTTGGAGAAGCTGCTCACTTCTGTTTAGCCATCAGCAACACACTCGAACTGAAAGTAAAAGATTGAATTTCTCATTGCCGACAGTAAAGAATCACAAGGTATGGTTCTAAAGAAGTTCGTTAAGCAAAGACCCACTTCTTTCCCGTCTGAAACAGATAAACTTTTTCAACGTCACTGCAACTCCATTTCCTCCTTTTCTCCTGCAAAAATCTGAAAGTGATGAGGATAAAACTCAAATATTCTTTTTTGTGCAAAATCTTCTTTAACTTTCATCGCTAACTTTCTGCTTCTATTGTCCGATTCTTCATTTTTTGTAGTTTGTAAAAAATTGTTTTTCATAACTTTGCAACTGTTCTGGAAAATATTTTGAATAAATCAGCTAATTGCAAATAGGTTATTGGTCATTTTTCATAGAAATTAAATATTTCGTCAAAGAGAATTGTACAATTGTATCCACCAAACCACTTCTGGTTCTCCATTCTCTTTTAAAACCATTAACTGATCTTGATCCAAGTCTTCCTCTAATTTGTTATTTGAAAAAAAACCGATTGAATGTTTTTGATTTACTTTACTCTGCTTTAAACTCGTTTTGCAATTTTAAAAATATGAAAATATTTTTTCTCTCTTTTACGTGTTTCCAACAATGTTTGCCAAACCTTGTCCCATCCTTTACTTTTACTTTGCTTCATGTTATTCTTACTTTTTCCCGTCCAGCATCTTTGCTCAGGTTTTCCAATCCTTTATAAACTTATATGTTTTTCATCGTTCACTTTTAAAATCGAAAAAATGTTCCTTCTCTGCAAAACCTATTTAATAAATTTGAAAAAAGGATTTACAGATAACACCCAATCTTTCTTGTGTTGGAGTGATGATGCATTTATTGGAATGGTGATATGCAATTTTGAGAAAGAGGTTCATGAAATACGGTTTTACTAACGCGATAAATAGAAAGATGATTTCGATATTTTTACGCGCTGTATCGATTCAACGATACATACTTTAAGAGAAACACTGATATTGCCATTTCTCTCTTTTGATGGTGAAAATTGGAAAGCTCATGTGAACGGAAGTAACTTGTGTAAC
This sequence comes from Lepidocyrtus fimetarius, assembly GCA_036507315.1. Taxonomy (NCBI): domain Eukaryota; kingdom Metazoa; phylum Arthropoda; class Collembola; order Entomobryomorpha; family Entomobryidae; genus Lepidocyrtus; species Lepidocyrtus fimetarius. The sequence continues at coordinate 19,494 of JAANSO010000547.1, forward strand.
TTTACAAACTCCAACTCGCTCCAAGCAAAAGATTAAATGGGTTTGGTTTACAAAAATGGATCCCTCGTTTTCCCATCCTATTCAGTGACTTGTCTCACTTATTTTATCCCGGGGAATATAACCTAACGCCAGCTCAAGTTTTTACTTTGCAAAAGCTCATCTTCAACAATGATCACAGAGCTTCAGAAGCATTTGTTTGGGAATCTTCGTGAAATATTCTGACAACAAATTAAATTTTAAAAGTTGTTTTAATTACAATAAAATAAATAACAAGCAGTTTAGAGATAAAAACTTATCTCCAGAGTCAGTTACTGATGGTAAATGTGGAATTAAATATATGTTGAGTTAGTGCTTGTCAGATTACTAAAAAGACTATTTCATAAGAGGATTATTGGGAAAAGTTTTTTTCCCTCCAGCTGAAAACAAACTTTGTTCGGAACAGAAGAGTAGTCTGGAATGCAGACTTGTTCCTTAGTTGTGCATAAGAATTTAATAGGAATGAAATGGAGTAGGAAAATGATTTAGTTTTTAACAAGTAAATTCTAAGTAACCTATTAAACTAAAATATTCTCAAAAAAATATTAAACCGTTGGAACGTTAATAAATTAGAGATAATAAATTCATTAAAGTGCTGCAGTAATGACTCTTCAGTTTTTACTTCTTCTACAAGTGTGTAGAAGGAAAAATAACTTTTTGAATAATTTTTTGTATTTTTCCCTTCAATCAGAATAAACTTTGCTTTTTTATCCTTGTAAGAGGACAACAAGTCAAGTGTCATCAAGAATCGCTCACTATGTCATTCACTCTCTTTCTCAGTTCTTTCCCTTCTTTTTACAACAAAGCTAACCCCCTCTTCCTAATGTAACACGAGAAAGTACAAGAGAATTTAATTTTGTTTCATTGAATTCCTTTACACGGATTTCAAAGAAGCGCAAAACATAAAGTTTTCAAAAAAAGGGATACTGTTACATTTGTATTCCTATTTAGCATAAGAAGGTTTTTAGAGAATACAGGTTTTTTGTAGCAGTCTGCTAAATGCTGGAAGGCTTGTGTCTTTTTGTGATTTGTGAAGCGTACTATGCATCCTGATCTGCTTTCTTCTAATAATCTAATATTGACTCCAAGTTGGAGTCTCCAACTAACTTCCCAAATTCTTCCGTCGGGTTTAAATTCCAAAGAAATGTTTGAGCATCCTTTTCTGATACACATGGAAAGATCTCAATAGGGACTTTTGCAGATACAATCTCATCTTTTACATTTTTTCATTAGTTGTTTTTGGATTTTGCAGGGGAAAGATTTTCAAATAGGACCCGAGTATGTATCTGGCCTGGTTTGTAAACCTTGAATTCTCAGAACAGAAATCTCAGGGAGTAGCTTCACCGTATCGGCATTCCCGTCAAATCTCCAAAGGTGACAATGTAATAACGACATCAATATGTTCTGCTGTTATCCTCCCGACCCGTGCTTGAAATAACAATTCCTTTAAAACTTTACATCTTTCATTAGATTCGTTGACACTTTCAACAACACACAACCCCAGCAGTTTTATTAAAGGTACTTGATTATGTAATACAAGTCTGAAAATTATGAAGGAAAGCAGCCTGCTTGATATTTTCCAAGAGAGGTGTGAAAAACGTTCTTAGCATTTACAATGTTTGGTGGAAGTTTGAATTGTTAATACAGATTGGATTAAAAAATTTCTCAACAACTGACGCTTAAAATGATAGTTTCTGATGTAATTTAAAAGTGCGCCCTTATTGTAATTTTTATGATGATAAAAATTTATTAAGTTATCAGGTTTATGCAATTTACCAATTTTACCTGCATTTTCAATGAAAAAAATTACATGTTTATTAAATTCTGTTTTTACATTTAAGTCTGTATCTTTGTATACCAAAAAATATTCGCTCAAGACAAGCTTTTAACGGAAGTTTGGTGAACAAGCTGTAAAAATATTGCTTTTAATCTGCTTCTCATTTTAAAAAATGTGACGAAAATGAAGAAATGGGAGAACCCAAGTTATTTTAGAAGTACTTTTGGCAAAAAGTTGGCCATTAAATAAAGTTGATGATTTAGCATCACACCTAAATATATCACAGAAAAACATTTCATAATTTTGGAAAATAGAGACCGCAACGGTAAAAAACAGACTGTTTATAAAAGCAACACTTCCACACAGCTGATAATAATCATTTGGGTGGTAAATTATTTTTTCTTCATCCTCTTTTAAATCAGAATCGATGAAGCGAAATTTGTTTTAAGAAGTTACATCATGAACAGTAAGTATTTGAATTTTGAACATGTGATGTTTGCACCTCGTGGTTCAATTGGATCTCTCGATGTTTATGCACAGGATACAAAACAATAGAAAATCGGCGTTAGACAAATTTTAGAAATTGTAGTTAAATCAATCAAGGTATAACAAACTCCACCCAAGCCCAATTTAATACTCATTAAAACAGCAACACAGCCATAAATTTTAATGTTTTAAATCAGCAAACAAGCATAATAATCCTATTTAATTGATTTTAGAAAACAAAAGTGCTCATATTCCTGTCAATATTGTGTTTTGTAGAACTGTCAAATCTAGAATTGAAACTTGCAGATGGAAACGTCATTTGGAAACACTCAGAAACACGATTTTAAGAAAAACTGGCCTGACTATTCAACTGCGCTGATTTATTACTGTTTTAAAGTTGAGGATTATAATAGCAAACGCATGATTATAATTTGAAATCTTAGTTTTTGCACTGAAAAATGAAAGTTCATGATATGCGCTTAACTGACAAACTTGTCAAAAATACGAGAACAATTAAAAATGTTTCTACTTCGTCCACTTAACATCGTCACTCATGCCAAGGTCATATCATGTCAAAGCGAATTTTTAAGGTATTACCACACCCATATATCTGGTTTTATAACAGATATAAATGAACCAATATTATTTTATCGGCTTGCATTATTTTTTATAAATTCGGCGAATTAAAAACTTCCAATCCATATTTAATTTTTCACCATTTACATTATTTCAAAGAGCAATAGATCCAAAGATAGCAATAAAGATAAATAAGATTAATGCAAATCACCTGAGAAAAATGATTCAATTGTGGTATCATAATCCGGAAAAGCAAAATATGTAATATTTACTGAATATGACGTGAGAATCAACAATGGCCTTAAAATACTTTATTCCTTGTATTAGCAAATAAATGATTTGTTCCCCAAAGAAAACCATTTTTAGTTTTGTTGTCTGTCAAACTACATCACAAGAGATTTTATCCGCTCATTTAAAAAATGTAAACATTAAAGACCTTTCCGTATTAGTCAATGAACAAAGTATAAAATGTGCTTTATTAACCGTTTCTCTTATCAAATAACTTTCCATTTTATCCCCATTTCCTTCCGTTTTCTTTATGACTCCGTATTCATTCAGATAGAAAAAGGAAATAAAGATAAAACCAAATCCTAAACTGTTCTTTGCCGCCATCACCTCCTACACTATCTGTGTTTTACATTGAAGCTAAAATTAAATCATTCTTTGTAAGGCTGCACCTTTTCGGGTAAAAAGAGATTTACGTCATAGCCCGTTTTAGTTTCTCTTTGGGTTTAGTTTAGTCGCTTCCTAACTTGCAATAGATTCAATCTAAAAGAGGTAGTTTAAGAGAATTTTACTACCACAGCCACCAGGTCAAGACAGCAAGAACCCGACGACTTTTACATGACAATTTTCGAAGGAAAGTGATGGACACGTTGCAATCAAGTGGGAATAAGGTGGTTGTAAACGGTTTTTATTACCAGTCGTAAACACAGTGGGATTCCTCCAAGGCTGCTGAATAATTCAAACAAAAAGCTAAAATTGAGTAGAATAGAAAGACACGATAAATTTATATAAATGTTTGATCCACCTCCATTTCTTCTTTATCTTCCTCCTTCAATGTTCTTCTCATAAAAAGATGGCAAAAAATGTCTGAGCGGCAATAATGAACATTAGTTATGATATGAAATGATGAGCTCACAACTGAAATGCCGACGGGGTGGAAAGGAAGATTTCATTGCAGTAAAAATTCCTTCAGGAAAGAATGAATCTTTTTACGATGTCTTTGTCTTTTGTAGGACACACAATTTCGTTCGGATTCTGATAAATTCATTGTTATCCTGGGGGCTTTGTTGGGGTCATTATCACAATCTCTTCAATGGCGGATGTAACCTCATTAGAAAACGTGATATTGTGGCGATTGCAAGAATAGATTTTTATGGAGCTGAAAAAATTAAAATGATAATGATATTCATTATTTATAAAAAATGAAGCCAATTAAATGAAAAAAGGTTCTCCTTGGGAAGAGCACTTTCTACATTTTCTTCACTTTTTTTGAAGGAGATTGCGATGCAGTGCTGATGATGAAATTTGTTTCCTTCTCTCTTCGTTAGACTTGTGTTCATTGTTCTGCAAGAAATGAGGTTGAAAGACATGACAAATAGCGAAGTTATTTACTGGCCGGAGGCTAATATAGATATCTGTGTACCCCCAACAAACAACGGTAATGACTACAAAACGGAGAAAGTTGTGCAAATCAAGTGGAAAAAAGCTCTGGGGAAAATGAAATAATGAAAGAAGTGTTGCGTAAGCTTTTAGATTTTTATACAGTTTCTTAGAGAGAAAAGTGTCTTAGCTCATAATTCATAAAATATTATAGTCTTTCGCGTCCTTAATGTCTAATATTTTATCTGTTTATTTTATGCAGTGCCATGATGCGTACATGTTTGACATTTTCCTCCAAACTTTTATTGTCATTCTGTTTTTGTCTGTTATTAGTGTAAACTCCAAGGGACACACAACCTGGCTTGCATATTCAATAATGTAAATCTTCAAAAAGAAAAGCACAGCCGGTGTTTTTTCTGTTCTTTAAACTCTTCAAGAAATCGTTAATTTTTGCATTAAATAGCAATTTATTTCTAAGCGGAAAGTATGTTGGTGTATAATTCATATTCTGCATGTAAAAAATGTTTTTTAGAGAATGACAAGTTCTTTGGAGTTTTTGTGGCTTTGAATTTGAGAGTGCATGGAAAACAGGAAAGCTTTTTACATACGTTCTTTTCAATGTGTGTGCACTTTTGCTCCAATTTAGTATTCCAGTCAGGCTTTTCCGTTCAATTTCAGGAGCCATAGGATTACGGGAAAACGGAAAAAAGAGAAAGCATCGTCTTTGGCTACATTCCTTCTTTTCCCTTTCAAAATGTAACACTGCAAACATTTTCATCTGAAGGGAGCCGTGATAAAATGCTCTAAAGTTTATCCCGCGTAATTCTCTTTATTATTCTCAATATTGAATTGTTATTGCATTTTCACGTGTACCTTTGGAATTCAAAGAGGAAATAAAATACATTTTGCAAAGAGATTGCACAATTTTTCATAATGTAAAACTTGTTTCGAAGACTTGAAATGATATTGTTGGTGATGAGACAAAGGGTGGAAAGTTGAAAGGTCGAGAAAGTTCAGAGAAAATGGGAGACTACATTGCCCACCGCCTGAGTTATGAGTTCAATGACGTAACAAAAGTAAAAGTAGATGAGTTTTAATATTATTTGCTAGGAAGAGGATTTCACATCTTTGACTTGTGCCAGTCACTAATACTTAAAAATATTTTACTGGCTTTTGTTATCTAACTTTGACATAATTTAATTTTGAATAAGTTGTAATCATTCTTTGGATTTTTTGCATTTTTCTACACATTTCAAAACTCTCACAACTTCATGCAACCAAAAACTTTGCAGAACTAAAGGAAACTTGACAGATTTCAACTTGAAAATCTCAGGAAAGAAAATGAAGTGGTTTTAAAACCCGTCGTTACCATTCTTCATTGAGTAGTTTGGCTGGCAACAATGCAAAAAAATTAAAAACATGGCTAAAAATATGAAAATAAGTTGTATATTGCATGCCAAAAAGAGGATGTTTTGTGTGAAAACTTTTCATGTTTTTTTTTATTTTATTCTCAGTGGGCATCTTATCCACATTTTCCCAAATTTTTACATTTTTCCTAAAACATATTTCTACTGTGTGGAGTTCCAAAACTTTGTTCAACCAAGTTTAGGAAAACAAAAATATGTTTAAACGATGATAGATATACTGCTTGCATCTCTCAAAAAGAGCGTTGTTCATCTCACGGATCAAATTCATGTATTTACGAGCATGTAATATTTGAAAAAATTGTTAAAAATCAGAAAGTATGTCAAAATCAAAATTAATTAACACATTTTATAAATTATGTATGAAAATATCATGGAAACACCTTGTTTAGTACCAATATATGAGCACAAACAATCCTCCAATGACTTTTGTATTAAACAATTGCAATGATTCCAAATATTAATTTCACGGATTCATTAACTTCACATGATTCACCCCCATACCTAGCGTCCTTATACAAAAAACGTAAGATTCTATGGAACTCTGTAATGGCTTTTGGAAACACGGTTATACTGAAATTGTGAAGATAACGACTTTCCATTATTTCTGGAGGATTTTGATTTAATAAGGGTTTAGTTGAAATTAATTAGCATGGAAGGGAATCATTCAACGAGGATCAAGTGTTTTTCTATGCACAGATCATCAACAACGAACAATGCTTTCCCGGTATTTCCATTTACGTCTGTCTTAATTTCCAACTTGTTTTTCACAATATTATGGTGAAATTTAGAACAGTGTTATCCTGGTAAGATGTTGCAGGAAACCTACAATTTCGAGACAGACGTTGCTTTTCTCAAACTTTGACAAGGTGAGTGGGACGCTGTGTGGAACGCTCTCTGACAAAAGCAATCTCATCACCGCAAATAATAACTCATTTCCTATGTCTTTTGTTAGAAAAGTCAACATTTCAAACTAGTTTAATAAGCTTATTTAGAGCTTTTCAGTGAAGAGTAATCACATCTGGAGCTTGATTTCGTTATTTAACCAATTCCACTTTAATGATTCGTTTAATAATTCATTTTCAAATGCAAGCGTAAAAATAAGCATTTCAATAAAGAAAAAGTCAAGATAAAATTCTATAAGCCCTAAAAATTGGAATCTACTTTGGATTTTAACGCGTTGGCGACATTATTTAAATACATTAAAATAGATTAAGGAAACTTTAATTAGATGAAATGTCGTCGTAATTGAAAGTAAATAAAACCAATTTAAAAACGTTTTAATTTTCGCTGAATTTAAATGAAGTCATTATCCGATCAATACCTTGTTATTCTGCTTGAACAAATTCGTAATACATGAAAACTTCAACAATTTCAAATTTCTGGTTTATTCTATGCTATTTTTTAAATAAATGAGATGACCGATTTTAAAATATCAACAAAAATAGAAACAATTTAAGATTTTGGAATTCGGGTAAAAACAAATATGATACTGGACTTTGCGGAATATGCCATATGAAACCTGTCTATGTTTCACCCTCTTTGTTTTCCTTCTGTGAGAATTCTATAGGAAGTTTAAATATAAGCGCCAGAATATTATTTAATTGTAGCATAACTAAATTAAATTAAAAGATTCCTGGCATAATAAACAAGGATGAACCTAGTTTTATAATAAAAAACAGCAAACCGGCTTAGACTCTAGTTCTAAGTTAAAATACATAATAATTTCATGCATTTTTTATTTTTACTAGTTTATTACCTCCAACTCAATAACATGGAATGGAGAAGTTGAGGTTTAACGGGTAAAGATAAAGCATAAAATTTGCAATTAAAGATTTTTCTGGAAAAATGCACCTAAGCGTGACATATATTTTATCATTGAGATATACAAAAGTATCACTTCCCTTGTTTTGCTTTATGCTTTCAAAGTGAGAGAATCCTTACCTTTCTTTTACAAGTTATTTCAGCTACGGCCAATCCACTGTTCAAAGCTTGTTGTAGTGTGCTAATTTTCTATCAAACGGAATTCGGATGAAGACGATAGGAAAATTAAAAAATAACAAGTGCGTATCCGATTAAAAGATCATTAATAATTTTTTCATTTTATTTAATACAAACAAATGAAGGTTCAGGTTCATTAAATAGAAGCAAAATATGATGTTCAAGTGAAAGTTTAAAAAGCGGAAGTATAGCGAAAAAAGAGTTATTGTCGCGTGCATCTTCTCCGTCTTGAGTTGATATGCAGGAAAATTATGCATTGGATTGAGGGGAAAATAGAAAAGTGCACAAGTCAAGAGAAAACTTTTTTCCTATGCAAATTTTCCACCGCCAGTATTCCAATGTACTTCCAATGTACTTCCAACTTTTGTAAATAGTGAAAACAAACCTGGTAGTTTGGAATGCAGGAAAGGTCTGTATAAAAATATTTCAAGCTCTGTAGCTTTCTCATTTCCAAGAGAGGATGAAGGTGCTCAAACGAGTGAATAAATCTTCTAAAGGAAAAAACCTTAAAATATTACATATTAATTCCACTCTAGATTTTAAAGAATTCATTGTTCTATATGTAATAAAAACGCAAAAAATCGGAAAGGTGAAGCCAATAGAGGGCAAAACCTCACCAATCATAAAACTGTAGCCCTCACCCCCCACAGAGAGAGAATTGTAAAATTGTGTCACGAGATTCTATTCTGTTGTGGGAATTCGAATAGCAAGGAATGAGCGGAGCACAACCAACTCCCAACCACAATGAAAAAGAATGAGATGGTTGTGAAAAAAAACAGAAAATAAAATGTTTGTCGCACGACATTCCTTTCAATGTTTTACACCAGCAATTGCATTTCTCACTAACAAGCACAGTGCATATGCCAGTATGCCATCATTTAATATGTTTGTTACGGAAACAAGTTAAATCCTTGGAGGTAAATCGTAATTATAAAAAGCGGAAGTTGATTAAACACTTATTTTCATTTATTGAGCTGACAAGCCGATATTTAATATAAAGGAATATGGAATCACATCAATAGTTAGATTCAAATATGTTGGAAAAGTTTCAACCAAATGGTTTACTGGTTGCATTCAAAAGATTTACATGAATCCCTCCTCATTATTATAATTGTTAAAATCGAACAATGAAAAAGGGGTTAGTTATGGATGGAACAATTCTGTTTTCCTTTAAATACAATCTCTTTAAGACAATCCTTTTCAAAGTTGTCCATAAAAGAATCAGAATTCAAGCTTTTTTGCATTGTCATGAAAAGTTTCCTTCATTTCGAAGAATCTGGCTTCTATTCTACTCGTTTTCCTCCACATTCTTTTTCTTCCTCCTCTGCAAATCGAAACTGTGTGGAAAGCATTAGAAAATATTCCTGCCAAAGTACCTTTTTCAAAGAAAGATTAAGAAGGAGAATAATGAAAGGCTTAGGGTTCCTTCTTTCAAATCATC
>JAANSO010000548.1:0-28818 GCA_036507315.1 Lepidocyrtus fimetarius
TCGATCTGTCATGAGTCATCTCATGTTTCTGCATTTTTGCTTTCGAAATAAAAGGTCTGCCGCATGTAGAACAACTAAATGGCTTTTCCCCTGCAAATATAGTTAATTATATAAAAATGTATTTCATTGGAGAGCTCCAAATAATACTAACCAATATTTAATAGGAACACATACCTGTATGAGATCTTACATGCTCTTGCAACGAAAAATTAGACGGGAATAATTTTCCACAAAATCTGCAGGCGTGAGTTCGCCTGTGAGTTTTGATATTTAATAAGGCCAGGCTTTCAACAACAAAAGAAAATTATTACAAATTTTCAATATTTCAAATCGAATTTTTAAAAACCATTGGCTTACCGGGATTTACTTTGCTCATTTCCATGCGATTCCGAAGATGACAATGGATCTCTAATGTTAACAGCCTCAGCAGTGGTTGTACCAATTACCTTATGATTTGCCTCAGTTTGTAGAACTTTTGATGTTTGAGATGCTTCTTCAGCAATAGTTTCTTGGGGTTCATTGGAATCCACGCCAGACAAATGGTTACCATCATCTCCATTTGTTGATAAATTTTCTAAATGTTCGGGATCATCATTTATAAATTCGGGAGGTGAAGACGGCGAAGGACAATCCAAGCTTCCGCTGTCAACATCGCGTAATGGAGAATTAGTTGGTGATAAACGGTTGGTTTCAGAGTTGGTAGTTGATTGGACTCTATCCGAAATATCTAACAAAGTATGTGCACTTTCCAATCTTGAATCAATGTAGTTTGGTGGTTGAGAAGTTGAACTGGTTATGATTTCTGCAAAGCTTTTTTGCGAATTGGTGATATCAAATCTTAAATTGTTCATACGCGGAGGGAGATTATCGGACGTTTGATTCCAGACTGGAAAAATAAACACGGCCAAATTTAAATTTATGACATTTTTGGTAAGCATTGATAAATTGAAAAATTTAAATTTACCTTCGTAAATTTTAGTTTTGGCAGTGAAATTCTTGCGATTTGTGGGAGTATCCGGAATACGACTGCACCACTTTCTTCCCCAACAATTTCCTCATCTCCCAAAGTAGTTTAATTAGGAATTGCAACTGGCGCTCCAACTCCGTATATTCCTCGATAATTGTAATACATTTTGTACAAAACGGATTTGTTTCCCCTGTAATACTTCCTTGGAAAACATCCAGGATGTTACACAAGTTTCTAATACTTGTCTTTGCATTTCCTGAAGCTCCCCCAAAACCAGTGTCATTGTCGGTATCCAAAAACTTATTCTCCAACACAAAAACAAAGTTGCAAATAAAACAAGAATTCATTTGCACCCGGAACTTTCTCCTTTCATTTCCGTTGTTTCCGGCAGAAACTTCTTCTGACCCTTTCGAGTTAACTGTGGAGTGTTCCATCATGGTTTCCAAATGTGACATTCATTTCCAAGTCTGTTAAGTCCTAATTTTTGGAAATTAAATCTTCGAACATTTTGAGCGGCTCGCAAAAGATTTTTCTAAACAAAAGACAGCTGCGTTGGCGAGCCGTTCGGTTTCGCATTGGATTGAACATGTGATCGCTGCGGCCACATTGCCCCACTGTCGCCGCATGTTTCATGTATTGGATCATCATTACTATCATTCGTATCCATCATCAAACCACAAATTAATTGGTTTCATGCAGGAAATTTAACTCAATTTTAATTAAAATTAAAAATAATCCTGGAAAGATTGTTTCCTTTGTGAATGTCATTTGCAAGAACTCTACAGCGTGTCCGGTAAGAGATGTTCACTATGTTTAAATTTAATTTAAAATAAGTTTATTGGGCATGTTAACGGTTAGTAGAATATTTAGTTAGGCAATCCATATTATCAAACTTTGTGCTAATAACACGTGTAGTAAATACTAGATTGGAAAGGGTTTTCATCATCATCATATAAGAAAGCATGAATGGGAGCATAAAAATTTGCACGTTAAAGTAATAAAAAACTTTATCAGTAATACAAGCTTATCAAGTATAAAACCAGTTCAAAGTTTTTTATAAATTAAACTTTTGCCAATCGCAAGTTGACAGTTTGGTGGCTTTACCTGGCTTGAGTCAAGTGTCTAGACTGGTAAACAAAAGAGCAAAGTTGAAAGTACTATTTAATGGAAATAATAATGATGGTTGAGAAAAGTAAAGATTAATTTTATAATTTTTATATTTCAGTGAAATAATAGCAAGCCCTTTTCACTTTGAAATTTGGAGTTTTTTATGTTAGGAACCAAAGAGTTTAGTGTCGGTACGTATTTTAAAGAATTTCTATTTTTAATAAGCTTGTATTATTGATTAATTTTATATTTTAATTTTAATTTGGCCACTTAGCATATCGCGAAATTAGAAGCTGAAATGTTTGGAGCTATTGCTAGGCACGTTTTGGGAAAACCAGTTTTGAGTTCCGGGCGACTTTACGTAACATCTAACTTATTAGACAAGGACCATGTCTACTTCCATTCAATCAGAGAATGTTTATCAGTTTGAAACGCTGCAAGTTAAAACGGAAGCACCCTTTGTCACTCATGTGATGATAAACCGACCTGAGAAATTAAATGCAATGAATCGTGCCTTTTGGCGAGAAATTAGGGAATGCTTCGAGGCGCTAAATAATGACTCTGATGTGAGAGCAGTAGTGCTTAGCGGTGCTGGAAGAGCTTTCACGGCAGGCCTTGACCTACAAGACATGTCCGATTTTTTTGACATTATTCAGTCCGAAGAGGATTTGGCACGAAAGGCTAAACGGTTTTATAATGTCATTCGCGCTTATCAAGACAGTTTTACGGCTGTTGATAAATGTCAGAAACCGGTAATTGCGGCCATTCACGGCGCCTGTATAGGAGGAGGAGTTGACTTGTCATCATCTGCAGACATTAGATATTGCACACAGGATGCTGTCTTTCAAATCAAAGAAGTTGAACTGGGTCTTGCAGCCGATGTAGGAACTGTCCAAAGGTTTCCGAAAGTTGTGGGAAACGATAGTATCGTCAGGGAATTGGCATACTCTTGTAGAAAGTTTATGGCAGATGAAGCAAAAGATATTGGTTTTGTTGGAAGAGTTTTTGCCGACAAGGAACAAATGCTTGATGCAGCAATTAACCTTGCAACAGTTATTTCGGAAATGTCTCCAGTTGCTGTTCAAGGAACAAAAGTTAACCTGAATTATTCCAGAGATCATACTGTTGATGAAAGTTTGGAGTATATGGCCCGTTGGAACTCAATCATGCTTCAAAGTGAAGACTTATCAAAAGCTGTCATGGCCTTAATGGCAAAGCAGAAACCTAGTTTTAGCAAATTGTAATGATTTGATGATTTTGATTGTATCTGGTATCTTAAGGCAAGAAAAGAAAATTCATGACAAACCTAGAACCATGTGTATGATTTGTATTCCATTCAATAAATAAATGTTTTGTAAATGGTTGCGTAATTATTAATCAAAATTGAAATATTCGACCAGTCTTTATTACATACATAACAGAACATAAGATGCCTATTTTCATTTGCTGCATTTTTTTAATCCCTCTGCTTGCATGCATGGTTAGATTAGGTTTTATTATTTTCTATTCTATTCTCTATTGCATTTATAAAAAACACGTTAACTTGTTTGTTTTTCCTTCTAACAGGTATAAATCGGTAACAAAGTTATTATTCATGGAATGATACGAAGATTTAGTAAAACTGTTCTCCGCCTGGAACCAACACCAATCTTTAGTTTGCGATTCAAAACTAAAAAGTCTGAAAATTTTAAGATAAAAACAGACAGAGCCTTAATGGAGACCAATACTAAAATGGACGATGTGGAAATAAGTGGAGATTCTCATTTGTCTAGAGAAAACTGGCTTAGGTCAAATGCAGAAGATCCATTTCGGGAAGGGTTCACAATAAATTTGGACTCCGATGAGGATGAAGTAAACGAAAGGCAGACATCAAATAGTAAATATAGCCAAATTTTAAAAAAGAAAGAAGAGAATCTGCGAGAGTGGCAAGAAATTAGTCAAAATGGAAAGGCCGACATGGTAAAAGTTCCCTATCCAAAAATGAAGATAATCAGAAATCGTCACCTGAAGGATGCTACTGCTGTCTTTCAATGCAATGCATGGGACGATGTTGAATGGGATGAAAGAAATGAAGACGCAAGCAGTTGAAGCCGTAAACGCTCATGCAGGAACAAAAGTCAGCGAGGAAAAGAAAGAAGAGCTTGAGGCTGGCGCCGACAAGTTTTGGAATGATTTTTATGAAAATCACAAAAACAAATTTTTTCGTGATAGGAATTGGCTATTTTCAGAGTTTCCTGAATTAGAAAGCCCCTATGGCGCAAGTGTGGATAGCGGAAGAAGCTGTCCGAAAAATTCAGGAACTTAGACTAAATGAAACCTACCCTGGAGAAAATTCAAAGTTCAAGGTACTTGAAGTTGGATGCGGAGTTGGCAATACTGTTTTCCCTCTTCTATCTTCCAATAACAACCCTCATACGTATGTGTACTGCTGTGATTTCTCTACTCAAGCAGTGGATCTTGTAAGACAAGAAGCGACATTCGATCCTCAAAGATGTACACCGTTTGTATTGGATATCACAGATGAAAACCCAACCACGCCATTTCCCGAAGGCTCTTTAGATGTTAATCACAGCGATTTTTGTAGTTTCAGCTATATCACCAGCAAAGTTTGACCAAGTTATCAAAAACTTTTCAAGGTTTCTAAAGCCCGGCGGTTTGGTTCTCTTCAGGGATTATGGACGATATGACTTGGCCCAATTGAGGTTTAAAACCGGTCGCTGCATTGAAGACAATTTCTACGTGCGAGGGGATGGGACTCGAGTTTACTTTTTCACCGAGGAAGAAGTAGAAAAATTATTTGTTGAGCAGGGTTTTGATAAAAAGGCGTTATTAAGTTTACTTTTTCACTGAGGAAGAAGTAGAAAAATTATTTGTTGAGCAGGGTTTTGATAAAAAGGCGTTATTTGTTGATAGAAGATTGCAAGTGAACAGAGGAAAGCAATTAAAAATGTTTCGCGTGTGGGTACAAGGAAAGTTCTTGAAAAAAGAAAGCGATTAATCAAAGCAGTAAATATATAATTTTTTACATTTCTTTCTTGTAACACTGTATTTTGTTTATGGGTGACTTTGTATTTTGGAGATTAGGAAATAATAAATACGCTCCTGATTTATACTACTTAATCAAAGAGCGATGACGAAATGTGTCTACAAGTCGTGCTTAAACAAATCAAGCCTTTTGGTGTGTATAACCCTTTATTGAACTCATATCTTGTTCCAGACTTGCTCAAACTCATTATTTTCAAGGAAGTAAAAAACTACCGCTATGAAGCGCCATACATTCCTCCCTTCCTTTAACTTCTTACTGACGCTTTTAAATCGGATACGCCCAAGTTTCCCATTTTTCATTGTCCTATTTATCCCTTTGCATACTTCCGACTATGAGCATGAATTAAAACCAGTAATGATGATTTTCTTTCTCCAAAAACATTTTTCATGTGCGCATAACTTCATTATACATTATATACATGAATATAGCTTAAAGGCTAGCAATAATATTCACAAGTTTTACTAACTGCCTAGGTAAGTACAAAAATGCTAAATTCACATCTATTAAAAAGTAGCTTTAATTTCGTAATGTACACAAGGAAAAGAGAAATGAGCGTTTTGGTATTTTCTTCCTCGATTGCTGTATTGAGATTTTATAAGGAAACGTGTGGCGTTTGCTTTTTCTTTGAGATTTTTTACCTGTGGAGTTTTCATAAAAGATAAAATCTTAAAGTGTTTTATCATTTGTTGACAGGCAAGCGCTTGAAAGTGACGGCACGTTGTTGTTGTTGCATGAATGAGTACGAATTAACTTTACTGTACTTAAGAATAGTGTGATAATCTGATAAAGAGATCTTTGAAAACACGGGAAAATATCAAATGGACACTATTTGATACAAAGTATACAAGATTTTTCATTTTAATAAAAGACCCCGACTTTAAATACAACAGAGTCGACTTCATCAACATTTTCAACTGCGAAATAATAAAAAAATGTTATTAAACATTATTTTTCTTTAAATTTAATGTTTGTTACATCCTGTCATATTTGACAATCGACATTTGCTGAGTCGGTTAGAAATCTCAAATAATTCAACGCATTACAAATATAGTCATCCCTTTCATTAAAATTATCACAAAATAAACATAAAACTGAGGGATGGATAACCCCAAGGAAAAAGAGAGGTTTGACATCAGCGTGATAATTTATTTTGCTTATTCAGTTGCGTTTTTAAAATGAGTGAAACATGAGAATTATTGAGCTGGTCCAAACCATTTTTGGATCTGATAATAAAAATTCTTCAAAATATTTGCTTAATTTGTCACTGTTAAGTCCTAGAATGTTAAAGTGGGTATGCTAATTGGATGTTGCATGCTCTCGTTTAAATTGGGATACTGTCATATATGTCATGGCCGGTTTTCTATTTAAATGTCTGTATTCAGCAGACTTGAATCATCTCCTTCATCCTTACCTTTCTTCACTTTTGGATAACTCTATACTTTAATCTAAATTATCGTTTTTCTCAAACGATATAATACTTGGACATTTGATATAGCACAGTTATTAAGGAGGAATATTTAATGAACATTTTTACGGAAGCAGTTAAATTCCTCATGCATTAAAGTTTAACCATCAAAATTAAATCTCATCGTATAAACTTGGTTCACGGTTATCCAGTCAAAGTCATGTGTGACACCATTAGGATAATATCTAAAGTAAGTAACTTGGATATTTGCCTGCCTATAGTATACGTGCAAGTTATTAGGCATGCCTTTTTATATTGAAAAAAGAAAATGAGTTTTCTTTTTAATTATTTTTTCTTATCAATATAAGACTTCCTCTTCCAAATCAAATAATTAGTAATTTTTATTACCGAATATACATTTTGAATCAAGGTCCTTCTGGAGCAACCTAATAAAAGCATATCATAATCAAAATTGATGAGCTAAATCAGTTCAACTTTTCTCTCTCTTTTCTTTTCATGGCATGGCAGCACGTCTTACTTAATCCCCACCTTCTTTCAAGATCATAATATTCTTCGTCTTTTGTTTGTTGTAGTGGGTGATTATTATTGACGACATGAAAATGAGCTCCAAATTTTGGTCGGATGTTGCAGTTAAACTACAGCAGCTGGTGGTGGTGATGAAGATGATAATGTGATGAAAGACGCCTTGTCTTCCATTATCTTTCCTGGTTGTTCGCCTCAGTACATTTAAAATTGTAATAAGATGCATCGTTTTTCCAACCTAAGCCCTGACTTAATTATATGTTGTCTTAAAACCACATGTATTAGTTGGAGCGAAAGCAAATTATATTATGGGTTTGTGATGACTGACTGGGTTAAGATAGAACATCTCATTCTTCGCTGATTATTACCATTTTTATATGCTACTGCTTCTGCTTATATTGCAAACTCCTTCGCAAGATTTATTATTGCACGTAGTATATGACCCTGTCAACTTGTTTTTTAATTTCTTTTACATAAACAAAAAACTGCTTAAGTTGAACTTTACGATTTGTTTCATCTCTATCTATTTAGTGATTAAGTTCCATACATCATGATTCTATGAAATTTTATAACGCAATATTGAAATGAGATAAAAGTGGATGCAACTTGATACAAGGTTTCCAAAAACTACATAAAATTATTTGGATGAAACACATGATTTTGCTGTTTAATTCTCCAGTGTTTAAATTTAATGACAAGCATTAGTTCATTGCAAATGACCTTAAACCTTACCTTACGGAAAAGCATAACAAAAGTCTTGATTTCCTTCAAACTGTAATAAAAATTTCTCTTGCAAACATACAAATTTCCTTAAAATTCTCCAGAAAAGAAGCTTTTACTATTTTATGAGAATTTTTATAGATTTAAAATCCCTGAATTTTAAGCTGAAACAACATGAATCAATAACGAAACTATAAAAAGTCGGCCTTACACTTTGAATCATCACCTTGGCTCATCTTCCCTCCCTCGCATATTTTTATACCTTAAGAATATCAAAAAACGCTCGTGAAATATGTTTGTACACCAAAAACCACTCAATTTTCTTCAAATAGGCACTTTATATTTACTGTTTTTTTAAGTCTCTATAAGAAAATAGAGAAAAGAATTTCGTAAACACTTCCTTTTTCGTTCGACGCTTGTCCATGATATTTTATATTCTTGTCCTCTCTTCCTCTTATTATCATGTTTGCTTACCTTTTTCTCCTCTAAAAAGGGAAGTTACAGTTTACAAAATAACAATAATAACACATCTTCGTTTTTAAAAAGCGTTGTTCTCACCCTTTGCATACCATCAGCCATATAATCTATAGACTCATCTTCCTTTTACTACTTTTTACTCGGTCTTTGAACAGCATCTTTAGATTTATCCTTTTAAATTATATATAATCTGTACAAAGTCGTTTATAACTGCAACCTCTGAATCTTGAAATGAAAGGCGATAGAAAACACTTTGAAAGAAAAACATCATTTAGCATTGCATAAGCATATTCAGATGAGGCATGAAGAATAAATCTCATAAAACTCACAAGTCTAATGTAAAATCTAAATAGATGAGTAAAGAAGTTCTCGGAAGGAGTAGGTGTCCGGTTGTCCGCGTGAATAAGTGAATTTCTGTTGATATTATCATATCATTTTTAGTATCTGTATGTCCAAGTCCGTAGCGTCTCAATTTAACTCATCTCATCGTTTTGTACCTTGTTTTTCTGTGAACATATTTTTTACAAGAGTGCAGATTTGATTTGCAGATGTGCAAATTGCAAATAGAAACAGCGTCATTATCTACAAAAAAGGAGCAAACTTTACATAACTATTTTTATACCTTGGGACTATTTATTAGCGAAAATAAGGTAAATGGGAAACTTGTAAAAGTTTTTTCTTCAGCATCGAAGAATCTTTTAATTTGATTGTCAGGCGAAAACTGTCTCTTTTTTCCTCTTCTCACTCAAAATCAAGTGAGTTGAAGAAGGAAAATGTTTTGGTGAAGAGTGGCGACGAGGATTCTCAAGGGAGAAAAAAGTTTTGAGCTAGACAAGCTGACAAGATACTGACGTTCAGAAGAGAACGACAAAGAAGAAGCTAAAACGAAGTAAATAAGTAATAGTGAAGTGATCGTAATGAGTCTCCTTCTAATCCATTTCGTCGTCAATGCAAACTGTTAGAAGTTGAGTCATTCCATCAAATCAAACAAACGGGGCAAAACATAAAGCCTGAAAGGATTAAATGTTTTTACTTTTCTTTCCCAGCTCATGAGGTCCTATACAAGTAGTTTTACTATTTCGCTGTTGTGTATGTTTGCTATTTACAAAAATAAAATACACAAAAAGTTTGCTCCCTTTTCTCCGGTGTGATTTGACTTGGGGTTCACTTCGGCTGCTGGAGTAACGTGACTGGGCTCTCCAGCGAGCTATAAATAGGGAATATATGAAACATAAGTGAAAGGGACAAGAAAATTGCTAAAGATGCTGTTGTGTCAAAATAAACGCCATATCAATGGCAAAAGTGCAGGGTTTCATATTGCAAACGGGCTTATCCATATTTTCCTTTTGCTCCTCGTCCTCAATGTGGACAAGACCAGATCTCAAGTTGCAAATTGCCCTGTGAGGTGCCTTTGTTTCAGGACTACCGTTAGATGTATGTTTCTTCATTTGGAAAAAGTGCCTGATGTTCCAGAGGACACGACGGTTCTGTAAGTGGCATTATTATGGGCATAACTAATTATCATAAAAACAAACACTTTCATACTTTTATCGCCATACAGTTTGCAAGGAAAAAAAGAGAAAATTGGGGAAATTTGTTCTTTTTTCATCATTTTACAAAATTGCATGATATTTTATGAGAAACAACTTATGGAAATTATATGGCCATTTTCATGTCGTAATTGCTCAAGTTATTGCTTGCTTGCTAACAAGAAAACTTAGTTATATCATCAAAACTAAATGGCTTTAGGCATGATATGTTATAAATTGCTCAAAAATTAGTCTACATCTTTATGCAAACATTTCCCAACAGTGTTCTTTAATGCAGCCATTTTACCCTCGAATATGCTATTGCTTTATTTTATAGTATGTTGTACTTTATAATGTGCAGTTTTTGCAATTTATATTATCTTATTATAACTAATTGACAAAATTGCTCAATTTAATAGGGATCTGAGATTTAATAGAATAAGGGAAATTCCAGTGAATCAGTTCAAACATTTGAGGAAACTAGAGACTCTGTAAGTAATACCATTTTACCGTCCATTAATGGATTGAATATCTTCCTAGTTTACATTAATTTCCTGACTAGCAAATTTTATTCAAAATAGGCTACTAAACAACAATCACATTACTCAATTAGAAAATGGAGCTTTCAGTGGATTGGAGAATTTACGATTCTTGTAAGTTACAATAAAGGTGAAAGCGGGCTTTTTTATAATGGATACCAAGCTAACATGAACTTTTTTTAAATAAAAAGGTACTTATATAAAAATCGTATTCGCGACATTAGTCCTCATGCTTTTAAAAATCTACATAATTTGGAGCAGCTTTACCTGCACTACAACAATATCCAAGTCTTTCCTGCCGAGACTTTCCAGAACTTGACAAATCTTCAAAGAATTTTTCTTCATCACAACAAAATCCAACGAATTCCTTCCGGTGCCTTTGACGGACTTGAAAAATTAATTCGTCTGTAAGTTTTAAAAATTATGCGTATGTAATGTAAAATTATAGGAAATCCATGAGAGAACCCCAATTAAATACCTAATCATAATTTCGGTTTATTGTTTAAACGTGAAGCCGTCTTGACAGCAATGCCTTAGTTTGTGACTGCGGTATTATGGGTTTAGCAAAAATGCTGAGCGAACATCCTGATGCAGAAGCTGCAGCTTATTGCGAGCAACCTGACTCAATGCATGGAAAATCTGTAATGTCAATGAATGATCTTGGCACTCGATGTCGTAAGTAATTCATGTATTTACTATGATAACAACATTTAAGAGTAGCACATCTTTTATTGCATATATTACGAAACTAACTGAATAGTTGACTTGTATTCCCATTATTCCGAAATCTATATGCTAGAAGCAAATAAGGGGTAAAGTTCTCAAATGGCCAATGCAGCAAATTGAGTGAAGATTTAAAAAAAGTAAATTATATAGCTGATGTTTTATTGCATTTATTGCACAGGCCAACCGACAATTACAGAGGAACCGAGGGACATTGAAGTAAACTTTGGAAACACCGTTTATTTTCGATGTCGTGCCGAGGGAGAGCCAGATCCCAACATCGTTTGGTTGCGCAACAGGTAAAGAAAAGTACAATTAAAAAGTTGCTTCCTGCCAAGAAACATATTACGTACACTGTACACGCCTTGTACTTCTCAAGATAGAAAATATGTAGATAAAATCAAAATCACTGAAAATCCAATCACACATTTTCGTTATTATTGTCTACTATTTTATTACAACAGTAATGAAATTAGCTCTGATGCCCAACCTCGCTATTCTGTTCTTCGGGATGGTACTCTGATGATTGCTAATGCTCAAGACGAAGATTTTGGGTGAGATAGTTGATATTGTTGTAATTTAATTAACTTGAATTGTCAATTTAGGGAAATTGGTTTCATGCCGCATTAATTGATGTATTAATAGATCATATGAATGTGTGGCAAAGAGTGAAGCAGGCCAAGCAAAATCTAGGAAAGCAAAAATGGTAAGAAGCAGTGGTTCAGAAAGACAGGCTAGTAGACCGCGCTTCGTTCTCGTACCTCAAGATCAGGTTAGAAACATACATTCTTGTACCATGCCATAAGAGTATCATTATCACATAAACTTAGATCACAATATTATTACATAAAGATGTATTTGTTTTGTAAATTACAAGGAAGTTGCGGAAGGAAGGACTATCACAGTAAACTGTGAAGCGATAGGAAACCCAACTCCAAAGATTCAATGGTATTTGGACAGCTCACCACTGGAGCTCACTGGAAGACATCAGGTATGCATAGCATTGTCAAATTTTATGGTTAACTTGGGGCTCCTCTCACTTTGCATAATAATGCCATCAAGGAGAATGCTAAGGTGCACAAATCTTTTCCTTTGTCCTCCATTCTATTTTGCTCAAGGGGGTGAAGCATTTTTTAAAATTATGGGATGATGATAAGATAAGAGGATTTTGCTAATTTTTTGCTGTCTCTGAACGAGTAAAAAATTTAAAGGAAAGAAAGAAAATGTTTTTCATCTTTGTCTTTCATACGCCTGCAGATCTCTCCAGGAGGCTCTTTGACTATCACTAATGTGAGCAAGGAAGATGAGGGAGTGTGGAGATGTACCGCGTCCAATCTCATGGGAAATTTATCCGCGATAGCTGAAATAAAAATTTCTAGTAAGAGACAAAAGCTAAATCTAATTTTCTCCGTCAAGATAAATGGAAACTTAATTTTATGTATCATCATTTTTCATACTTTATTTTATTATTTTTTGTCTTTTTCTAAAGCTCCACCAAAGTGGCTCGTTACACCGTTAGAACAAACAGCTAGTTTTGGTGACAGAGTGGAATACAGATGCGAAGCAGTGGGAACCCCTGTACCAACTTTATCCTGGTTCCATAACGGTCAACCTTTGAGTAATACTGGTGATAGGTTTCGAGTAGGCGATGACGGAACTCTCCTTACTATATCCCCCATTCAGGAGGGAGATGAAGGGGAACTTACTTGTAGAGCTGAAAATGTTCTTGGACAAATTGAGACGGTTGCCGGTCTTCGTGTATCTTCCGGCACTGCTCCAGTTTTTACAGATTTTCTTTCAGAGCAGTCTTTCAGGTAGAAAATACAATTTTATTTTTGCACCAATTTACTTTTATATTGTTTTTCGAAAAAGAGTAAAATGCATTTTATCTTTTACTTTATTTTACAGTGTAACAAGAGGTTCCCAACTTCGTTTCCCTTGTGCAGCATCCGGTCAACCTCCAGCATCAATTCTCTGGAGAAAAAATCGCTTGACAATTGTTGAAAATCTAAAAACAACTATTCTTCCTAGTGGAACTCTCAATTCTCAACAACTTTGATCCGTTGGAGGATTCTGGAAAGTACTCATGTTCCGCTTTCAATGATCATGGCTTTGTCACAGCTCCCCAAGTCATAATACGGGGCAATCGCATTACAGTCACTCAACAGGAAAATCAAATCACTGTCGACAACGAGCTCATCACAAACGCCTTCCGAAAGGCAAAAGGGGATGTTGAGATTGCAGAGTCCGACTCTTTGGACATACTTTTCAACAATGCGTCAAAGACTGGTAAATTCTTGTAACAACAAATTTCATAGCTAGTAAAAAATGAAATATTTTTGTGATCTACTCCAACCAACTGACCAAAGAATGATGATGATAATATTGTATTTGAAATTTTCCTTTAATAGACTTTCACATTCCAATTTTCATGTCAGCTTCATCTTCTCTAAAAACTTTTCTCATTTTCCTAAAAGGTCTTACACACAAACACTTTTTCCATACCGTTTTAGTAGTCATTTGTAGTAGGTGCTTACAAGTTTCCATGCTTGACTGCATACCAAGTGGAACTTTCCATCGTAAAATCTTCTTGGTTTTCGGGTAGTTGAATCTTCTCAAGCAAATAAAAAGTTTAGTTCCTTTTCTTTCTATATGCAAACTAAAAACAGGATTCAAATTTAGAGTTTCTTTCTTACTTTTGAAACAAGTCACAATCGTATTTGCTTTTTATGATGCATACCCCTCACGGTGATGTTGATGGTTGTTGTACCTATATACCTACAACTTTTGCAAATATGATGATAATAGAAACTGCAAAATTCAGAGAGATGACGTAATAATCCTTTCTGTAGCTTTCTTAGTAAAGTTTGGTCCGATTTTTCTTGGAAAACTTTTCAAATATATTTTGTCTGTTTAGAATGAAAGCAAAATTAGATGGGTGACACGGACCCGACACGAAAAAGAAGAATGAATCTTTGCTTGGATGATGATGGAAATGAAAGATAATACTTTGCATAATCCTCATCATCACTATATTCAAATCTTGTTGAGTAACTTTCTCCAACTAAACTTTCAACATATTTTCAGCAAAGAAAATTTTCCATTATTTTTTTCGTAGAATTCCGAACACCCATTGATTTGTTACGCTTGGCGAGATTTCCCAGATTAGAAGGAAGACAGTTGGCCAGACCAGCCGAAATTTATGAAAGAGCTATACACATTATCCACGAGGAGTTGAATAAAGGAATGAATTTTACTTTAACCTCAGGTAAAATTTGATTAATTTCATTGTGTTTGTTTTTTTGTGCAATATTTTGGAATACTTCTTTTTGTTGAAACAAAGTTTTTGAAATGAATATTTAATAATATCCCAAAAGAAAATCAAAAGAAATGAAATGAATTTGGAAATTTAGTTTCCAAATACTTTTAATTTTAAGACAAGATGAAAAATAGGTTCTAGAATTGAGCCGTATTGCGCAAAATTAAAATTAATGCAAAAATAAAACAAGAAAATAAAGAAGGCAGTTACAATATCTTCGCTTCAATAAGTTCCTTGATAAGCTCTTTGCTGTTTTGCAAAGATAACATTTAGTTTTTGCTTTTGTTCATCTTTCCCTTTTAAATAATTACTTTACTGCAACAAAGAAAGAGAGAAATCAAAAGACTCCGGTTTTTCTTGAAGTTTCTTTGAAAGTTATTAGTGTCTTCCCTCTTTACAATATCCGGCGGATTTTCTTTATACACATAAATCGCATTATTTAGAAAGAATTCATTCAATTTTCTAATTATGACTAATAGGAGACTTTAGAAACGAAGTTATCTTCAACCCATCCCAATTGGAGCTGTTAGGAAGATTGTCGGGATGTATTTCACATAGAAAGCCCAAGACCAATTGTTCAGAAGAACGTTGCTTTCATTCAAAGTACAGATCTATTGACGGAACTTGCAACAACATGGGACATTCCATGTGGGGCGCATCTTACACAACCTTTCAGCGCTTGCAAAATGCTGAATACGAAAACGGATTTAATCTTCCTATCGGTAAGTAATTAATTTATTAGCCTTTTCTTAGATTTTAAAAGGATTCCTTTTACTCGATCAATTCTGCTTTGAATTAATTAAATGAAGCAAAACAAATATGGTGGGATGCTAGTGAAGATAAAATGGGATTCATTTATTTCCCCACAAGTACATACTTACCTAGTTTAATTAACTAGCTAAATATATATCATTTCTTGTACAAAATTAATATTTCCATAAGGACTTTTTACTTTCTCCACATTTTTAATGAGTTTACATCTCTTTCTCTCTGGTAGGTTGGGATCCACAAAAACTTTACAACGGGTTAACATTGCCTCCCGCTCGAGTGGTTACGAACAAAATAATCACAACGGAGGTCATCTCGCCAGATGATACATATACGCACATGCTCATGCAATGGGGTCAGTTTCTAGGTGAGCTAATATATTTTTCGCTTTCTTTATTTATGTATGTATGAGTTTGACTTGACTGTCTTGACTAGTGTGGTTGCTTCCAACCAAAGTCATAAAAATCGAGTCATCATTACTCCCTCTCCGACTTCTCATCTTTCTTGTGTCAGCAACACAAGCAGCAACATCCATAACTTTCTTATTATTACGTTCCATAAAAGTTTGCCAAACGGAGAGCAGTAAAACTGGCTCCCAATTCCAATTTTATTATGCAAAGTCGTTAACAATGCATAACCAAACAAGAGAAAATCTTACTCTACTCTTAAATTAACTCCTTTCACTCACTCACTTTCTCTTTCATTCTTTCCTCTGGTAAAATGAGTAACAACTTATTTCAGTCATTTCGTTTTATTAGTGGCCAACCATCACAAAAGGCTTTTTAAGAAGAAATCTTGCAGTAAAGAAACTGACTGTGGGAGTATCAGAGGCTGAATTTCTGCCTTTATATTTCTTTTATTTTTGAAGGGAAAATAATTGGTGACCAAGATATGTATGTGGCTTATTATTAGTAGCCTGCTCATTCATTCATCCTCGTCAGCCTAATTTGTGTTTTCTCCCAAATTTTCAACCACGTTTAATCATCATTTTTATAAACCCTGTCGTAAGCAAATGATTGTGGTAGAATATGGTTAGAGTTAGATTTGTGTGCTGCTGCTTCACATATGCTACAACTGCTTGTAGGTTTCTGTCCATTTCCTTGCTAAATGATGATGAGAAAATGAGGATGAATCTATTGTCGATCATCATTATTCTTTCCATACTATATCAGCAGCATTAGAGAAACCAATATCATGATGGAAATTGTAATTTGGAAGGAAGTCTGAGTCTATAACGTTAATAAAATAATATGGTTCCTTTTATTTATGCTTGCGTGGGTTTTAGATCACGATTTGGATCACGCTTTGCCTTCTCTCAGCGTTGAATCATTTGGACAAAGAGTGAGCTGCAGAAGGTAAAAACATTTCCTTTTCCCTGAAAAGGGAAGCAATTATATCAAAGTAGACAATTTAATTATGATAAAAAGGTGGAATAATTAACGAAGCTGGAACATATGGTTGAATAACGATGTAATTATAAAAAAGAACAAGATGACTACTGTGAGATTTCGTTATGGCCTGTGTATATAGGTTTAAAAACTCATCGAAGGCATAAAATATTCAATTTTGTTATGTTAACAATTTGCAGAACCTGTGAGAACGTGGCTCCCTGTTTCCCCATGCAAGCCCCTGCAGATGATGTACGAATTCGTACAAGACGGTGCATGGAATTTACCCGTTCGGCAGCAGTGTGCGGCAGTGGAGTAACTTCCATTCTTTTTAATAACATGCAGCAACGAGAGCAAATTAATCAGCTCACTTCGTTTATTGATGGATCTCAGGTGGGTGAAACAAAGAAAAAGGAATTAGATTCATTGTATGTATAATAGCAGAAATGCATATTATTTTTATGCATACGTACGTATACTTTTATAACATTGTCTTTTGCTTTCACGGCCCACTCAACCGGAAGTATTTTTCATTTTGATGAAAAAGTCACGAATCACCGATTTTCTTCTCGAGTGAAAAATAAATTCTCTCATCTCCTCTCTAGATTTTCATCTAGTTGTGAGAAGAGGAATGAAGGGAGAAAAAGATACGAGAGAGATATATGAAATGGTAATGTGCGGAAGTTGGAAGTGGGAGAAAGAAAGGTGGAGGGCAAAAGGCTCATAAATATTATTACTTTTCTCTTTCTCTTTTTCTTCTACTTTGTTCTCATCTTCCTCTTCAAGGTCTATGGTTCCTCAGAAGATGAACTTCTCTCTCTACGTAATAGTACGGATGGAGCATTTCTTCGGAACGGGATTTACATGTTGCCCGACAAGGCTCTCATGCCTTTTGCAACAGACGAGAATTTTGTTGATTGTAGAAGAAACTTCCGTGAATCTGATGTTGGATGCTTCCTTGCTGGAGATATCAGGTCCAATGAACAACTCGGGTTGTTGGCAATGCACACCGTTTGGTTTCGCCAGCATAATTTCTTAGCAAAACAACTACGACAGCTTAACAGAAACTGGGATCAAGACACGATCTTCCAAGAGGCGAGAAAAATAGTTGGAGCTCAAATGCAGTAATTTTTTTATTTTTGAGTTAATTTTCTGCCTTTCTGTTTCCTTAATTAAAGCAAAACAAAATGAAAGTAACTGAAATTTACAGACACATAACCTATGCTGAGTGGCTTCCATTTATAATTGGTCAAGAGGGGATGAACATTCTCGGGGAATATAAAGGATATGATCCCAAAGTTAACCCTACAATTAGTAACGAATTCGCTACCGCTGCATTACGGTAAAATTATTTAATATTAGCATTATTTCGCTTGATAGGCTTGATAATATTATATCCGTACATCCTACAGTCAGTTTCATTGAATATAGCTTTAAAAACAAATCTTTTTTATCCTTTGCCGTCCAGATTTGGCCACACATTAATTAACCCCACTTTAAGACGGCTTGACTCTAACTTTCAAACCATTCGTGAAGGAGATGTACCCCTTCGCAGTGCCTTCTTCTCCCCTTGGAGATTAGTCGAGGAAGGTGGTGTGGACCCGTTAATGAGAGGATTATTCACGACTCCTGCCAAACTAAAAACTCCAGATCAAATCCTTAACAGTCACTTGACAAATGAGCTATTTGGTCATGCACATCTGGTGGCTTTAGACTTGGCTTCCATGAATATTCAGAGAGGGAGAGATCATGGAATTCCTTCCTACAACAAATACAGGGTACTTTGTAACTTGACCAGAGCAAGAACTTTCGATGATCTCAGGGTAAGATTGTGTTAAAAATACTATTTCAAAATTATTTATGCTTTGCCTGGCGTGTATATTTATAATAGGCACATACATTTTATATACAAATACAAAAATTTGGAAAAATCGCAATTTTGTTCAACTTTGGCATAAAGCCAACCTTAGTGAAACTTTCTCTCTGTGCCATGTCATTGCGTGAGGGCTCTTCAAATAGTTGACATGATGATAATGGTGGTAGTGAATGAATACTGAATGTACATATTATGGTTTCGGGGAAGATCTGAATGATACCTTTTAATGGTGCATATCTGTCGGATTACTGCAAAAACAAGAGCATAAAAGCAAAAAAGTGCTTGTTTTAAACACAACTTTGAAGGTTGTTAAGCATCTATAGATAAATAAATTGGAACGTTATTACGGGAAAATAATAATAAGAAAGAAATCTACCACATTACATGCCTAAAGTTTTACTTTGCCACTAACCAACAGAATAACGATGATGACTGTTATTATGAAATAAAAGGGTAAAAAAGAAAGGCTTAAACAGTTTTTTTTGGCTTTCTACTTTCGGAAGCTTAAAAAAGTGCTGGTTTCATCTTGAATCTAAAATGAGAGAAAAGGTTGTTGAGCGTTGCTGCTGTGCACGTCCGTCCCGCTGGAGTATTGCCTTGTAAAAAGTATCTTCATGGTGCTCATTTTAATTATGGCTTTGCTCCACTTCTTTTACTCTATTTCTCCTTGTTTATTTTTGTTCCAGAATGAAATTCCAGATGCGGCTTTGCGAGCAAAGATGGAAGAGGTGTATGGACATGTGGACAACATCGATTTATGGGTTGGTGGAGTAGCGGAGCAACCCTTAACTTCTGATGCTAGAGTTGGGCCAACCTTCCGTTGCATACTAATAGATCAGTTCCGTCGACTTCGAGACGGAGACAGGTACAGGATTTTTAAATTTGCTTTTTAGTATTTCTCATTTTTGTGTAGGAATGCCACAATGAAAAGGATTTGGAATAAACTGGTATTTTGAGTTTTTATTGATATACTTGGTTTTTGTGCATATCTGTTCAGGTTTTATTATGAAAACCCTTCGACATTCCGACCAGAACAGTTGACGCAAATCAAGCAGTCAACCTTAGCACGTATACTTTGCGACAATGGAGACTCAATGAGCCACGTGAAACGAAACGTTTTCCTTATGGATTCCGCTCTCGTCAACTGTCGATTAATTCCTACCCTAGAACTAAGCTTCTGGAGCAATTCAGATTGCTGCGGTGGTGGTGGTACGAGCTTGCATAATGGGGGAACCTCATGTTCAGCTGTTGCCCCATCCTCTTTAGCCAACACGTTTTACAATGTGGAAAGTAATACAGCTGAAGAGAGTAATGACGTGAGACGAAAGAGAGACTTGCTGGAAGCAGGGTTTAGAGCAGGTCTCGAGGAAAGCTATGTCTTCACAGAGAAAACTGAGAAGTGTAGAGGACGCGTTGGCAGATGTTCGGTCAAGTCTGAAAGACCTCAAAAAGAAAATCGCCTATTTGCAAAAACTATCTGATGAAAGTCCTCAACCGTGAAATGGAAGCAATATCAAATATGAAAACAGTACTTAATCAGATTATATTTATATTCTATAACGGTATATGCGTTAGTAGTTTAAAAACATATACACAAAGTTGATTACAGCAGATAAAAGAATGCGCTTTTTTACATTTTTGTGTTCGAGTTACTTATTTTAATGATAAGCTGTTTTTTATAGAAAAGTTTGTGATAAAAGTACGCCAATGACTTCAACTTCCCGTCCTATTATTAATCAAATTGTGTAGTGTCATTGGGAAAAAAGTTTTAATCGTCTGTTGAAATTTGTTCTAGATTTTGTGGTTTGGAAACGAATTCTAAATAGTGTTCAGCTATGCAGAAAAATTGTATAAATAGGAGTTTTTTTGATTGAATATAAATTTATACATAAGCATATCCTCATAACTATGTTATCATAATTATTATACCATTGTCAATTATGATTAATGCTATTACACTGCCATTTTATTGCATTTTATTTTTCAAATAAATCCTTATAAAGAATCCAGTTAAAAAAAAACTTTGCACAGATTTCAGACTTTACCGATTAAGGTAGTTAACGAGGAATACTTTATTTTCATTTGGAAACCAGTTTATTATCAATAAGTGGAAGGATGTATAAACAGTTAATTCCTTCATATGCCCACAACTTAAAGTCCAAAATGGATGGCTAAATACGCTTAACCGCTAAAGTTTTGCTACTTTACCAAATTGGAAGTAAAACTTTGCACTTTATGTTTACGTTTACACATCTGAAACAGGTCTCGCTAAAAGTTTAATTTTGCTGCTTTCACACTATCTGTTTCCTTTTCGCTATTTTGTAATTATATACCTATGTTGCTGAACGCTAGTATAAATGTAACCAACCACGACTCTTCCAAAAAAGTTCTTCTGTACAACATATACAAACATATTATTTGCTTTAGACTCTTTAGATATTCTAGGAAAGTTTCCCTTCTCTGTTGTTAGCCATGAAGTTCCGCTTATGTNACAAACATATTATTTGCTTTAGACTCTTTAGATATTCTAGGAAAGTTTCCCTTCTCTGTTGTTAGCCATGAAGTTCCGCTTATGTTTTACTCGTAAAAAAAGAAGGGAAAAAGTTTATTCCATACTGGCCCCTGTTTCTTTAAAACAGATTGTACATTTGTAAAGTATGCAGCTTGGAAACAAATACCGTGAACAGGAGCCTTTCATTTTCATTTTTCAAGGAAGACATAGCTAAAGTAAAAGTAGTCGTAGGTAAGTGCATTTTAAGCAAAGAAAAGGAGATTGGAGGATGTAGTAATTCAATGTGTACAAGCGTGGAGCAAGCAGTAAAGCGTGGCGTGATCATGGCATGGCGTGACATGGCATGTTCTTTCTACTCTATTCTCCACTCATTCTTATTTTGACATTATAAAAGAAAAGTAAATTCTCACAGTCAACTCAAGTATGTGCTGGACTAGTCCCATTGGGAAATATGAATTGAAGGGGTCTTCTCCTGCTAAAACCACTCAGTATTTTATTTTCCTTAAACCCCATTCTCTTTCTATCCTAGCTTTTTATGAATGATGACAATCAAAAGGAACCGGAAGGAAAGAAAATTATTGCAAGCACACATGGGCCGTAATGTCAATGTGCATAAGGGAAACCATGGGAACACAAAAGGAAAACAAAAAATTGTTTTAGCACTACGCAATAGTTTTTAGCCTGGAGAAACTGAACGTGATGTTTATGGCTTACCATATCCTTCTTCATCACCACCAGCAGAAAGAAAGCCTCTGTAATAGTAAAGTTTGTTTTTGCTGTTGTTGAATGAATGAGTGCCACAGGGGAACCAACGGTCGAATTAAGAGAAAGTGCCAAAATGTTATTGTGAGGATAGAATGATGAAAAAGATGACAAGGAGAAGTGTAACAACAATCATCATGAACGTGCACATTCTCACTCAATACAATTGCACACAGTTTTAACTGGATTTTTCCATCTCATATTGCAAACAGTTTTTATACATTGGCTATAATGACAAAACTTTCTTTTCAATGTTCACGATCAGTTAAGTTCCCTATTATTGAGCAGTGCCACAAAGTTTTCAGGTGTGAGAATATACAAAATAAAGTATTTCTATAAGTTGTTGAAAAGTAATGTTGTACTTAATCAATAAAAAAGTGGCATGAGTGGTTTAAAGTTGTATATCTATGGATCGGTTTTGTAATTTTGTAGTTTGCTAAAAACTTGAAATTGGTATGCCCTCAAAGTTGACATGAGAAAATTAGTCTGTTTAATGGAGAAGTTTCCAAGAGGAGATAGTGTTTTTATTTGGCAAAAATACCTTTGAAGTTGTGATAGATAATGTCAGAAACTAAAATGTTGAGAAGAAAGTATTAAGTTTTGGATCTTATAGTCTACTATTGCACCATCAGATTTTATTTTTTTGTGCTTTAGGAGTACAGGTAGGCGTACCAATAGGAAAACATTCACAATCTTTTGAAAATTATTGTCCTCTTCCATCATTACATTGCTATTCTTTCTCTACACACAGACAAAAGAAGTTTGAAAATCCGAGTAGGGCATGAATGAGGAGGAAGTTGAGTCTGGAGGAGAAAACGAGAAATAATCCTGAGAAACAGCAAAAAATGGAAACATCAGCAACGCAGCACCCACTGCCATTATCATCATCGCCAGAAGACGAAAAAGCAGGAACATCATTGTCAGGGAAAATGTTTGAAAGTGGAACGGCTGCTGCCACTTTTACCGAAACTACCACTTCATCCTCCACTTCGGTTCCCAAATCTGCAACGTTATTGGGTTCGGATGAACTAAACAAACATTTACAGAGTAGGCAGGCTGTCTTTCAATTGACTACTTGGAACATGGGCTCCCTTCCATTGCCTGACGAACAGCAACTTCGCAAAATATTTTACCATCATCAACATTACACCAATTTTACGAGTGGAGATGAGAATAGGGGTGTTGGCTTTACTGCTGGTGGTGGTGGTGGCAGTGACATGATGACATTTCAAAACGTGGATGTACATGTTGTAGCAATTCAAGAATGTTGGCCAGATGCGGATGCTTTAGAGTTGCAAATGCAAATGTGCTTATGTCCGCAATTTGCACTCTTTCATTCCGTATCGTTTGGCACACTACATCTGAGCATTTTCATAAGAAGGGATTTACTTTGGTTCACCACAGGTGGGCATATATATATATAACTCCACTTCTGATTATCCAACGGAAAATTACTTTTCTAATCATTTTGCTATCAGTAATTTGCAAAATATGTTTCCTTTTATCTTCTAAAAGAGTGTGCAGAAAGTTCGCAGTCCCTTCGCTCTGGCAGACTGTTTAAAACAAAAGGTTTCATTGGTGTGGCATTTGGGATCTTTGGTTCCCGTTTCCTTTTTATAAATACTCACCTCTCCGCTGGGGACGACCACGAGAGGGAAGCCCAGAGAGCGGAAGAACTAAAGAGGGTAATTGCTATGGGTAAAAGTACTACAAAAGTGGGGTCCTCATCATCAAACGCTGGGAAAAAATTTAATTCAGGAACATCATCTTCTTCATCTTTTGATGCCATTTTTCTTTGTGGAGATCTCAACTTTCGCATTTCTAAGCTGACCAGAGAGAAAATTCTAGATGAGCTGAAAATTGACAATTTAGAAGCCCTGTTGAGGGAAGACCAGTTACGAAAGCTTTTAATACAGTCGGAAATGACAAAGTCTGTACTAAATGGATTTCATGAGGCGGCCACAATAACATTCAGGTAAATGATGATGCGTCATCATTATAGTATGACGTTACGACACAGCAGTGTAGGTGGCTAATCTAATTTCCTATACTAATACATCCTTTCTTACACTTTTTACTTCTTTGGAAAAAATTGAGTTTACTTTCCTTTTAGTATTTGCTCTTGTGAGATTTTTTTGCAACTTTGCGAAATTCACTTGTTCGTTTTCTATTGTACTTTCAGACCTACTTATAAATACGACTTGGGGACTGATAATTTTGATTCTTCAAATAAAAGAAGGTCCCCAGCTTACACAGATAGAATAATTTTCAACACTAAGCGAGTTCCAACAACCAACGAGCCTTTAGTGACTTGTTTAGCCTATGAAAGTGTGAAAGAACTGAAAACTATCCGATCATCGACCGGTTTATGCCATCTTTAGTGTTGTAGTAAAGCCAGGCTTTGATACGTAAGTCCTTTTTACTGTCTTTATTTGATCAAAAATCCAAAAAAAGAAATGATGAGAGCGACACAGTAGAAAAAAATAAGCGCACATAAAAAGGATTCCTTTTTCCCCATGAATGGAAATAAAATAATTCTTCCTATTCCTTTTTACCCCCACTTTTCGTACAGTAATAAATGTGCTTTTTGTAATAAGTGTACTTGAAACTTTCATCTTGAATCACGGAATCATAAATCAACGTCTACTTTCTTTTCCTTTTCTCTGTTCCAGTTTGCCTCTAACAGGAGCTCAATTCAAACGTGAGGTATTTGTTAAGGCTATTCAGCAAAGGGCCAAGTTTTTGCTAGATCAGAGGAAGAAAATTGCCTCATCTGCTTGTTCAGTTATGTGAAGGAGATAGAAAAAGGGGTGAGTCAGGACACTACTTCTGCTGCATCCAATCCTTTACTCTATATACACAAATATATATACTCGTTAACTTAAGGTAAATAAATGTGGATGACAATACAATAAAGGAGGATAAAAATACTTTTTTACTATCATTTTATTTCGTTCAAACTTTTCTCTTTCATTTTTTCTAGTTTTGATTGGCAATAATTTATTTAAAAAGGAGTGAATACACACATAACAACCCATACAGTAGTACAGCACAGCAAAAATCATTCTCCGTACTTTTTCTGCTTCAGTTTCCTTTGAATTTGAAATAAAATCTCAAACAGAAAAAATGAGCAAACCTTTTTAAACTTAAGTTTGAAAAATTCTTTGCCGATATTCTCCCAACTTCAATTTTCCTTTCATTCCTCAACATTCAAAAAAGTTTACATCTTTCTGATAGCAAAAAGCAAAAAGGGAATTCCAATTTTCCCTCATTTCTCTCTTTCCATTCTTCCTTGAAAAATTCAATTATGCAAAAAATACAAGAGAAGTTAAAAGGTCAAATCTGGAATAGTGTTTCATTTGCATCACCACTGCTGCTGTCATGAGTACCTCACGAGAATAGAAATCAATAACGGTGAAGTAAACCTTTTTATTTTTCTTCGTTGTCTTCCTTCCATCCGATCATTCCCACGACTGTCTACAGATGCGACTGAAGTTTCTAACAAAAACTGTATTCAGTATTCATATGTCGCAATCGGTTTCATCGTCTTGATGAGTTTCTCAATAGATGTACTTCTTCCTTCCACGTCGTTATCAGTTCACCTTATCAATAAAGATAGGACTCTTAGCCACTTATTGTAACAGAACTTTGACACAGAAGCAACAGCAGTCTCTACCTAAACGCTGTTCTTTTTGTACACATTCTGCGTTCTTTTCTCTTGTGTGACATTGATAGACATCACACACTTCATTAACAGTGTCATTAATCAGAGTTCAACTTTTACTTTCCCTTTTTCATTCTTTTCAATTACAGAAACTTGTGCATTCTTCTCTATTCATGTGTTTGTCTGACTTTCTTCCGCCAAATCTTCTTTCTTCTATTTAAACGAATTCTTTTTTCATTTGGAAACATACCAATAAAAATATTTTAGTTTCTCTTCGTTGTTTATTGTTTGTTACTTTTATTTAAACAAGAACTGGAATGCGAAAGAGCAATTCAACAGTTACTTTTTAGTCTGTTGTTTAAAGTATATTTAGGACGCTATTAATATCAGCATTAGCTATGTAAAAATGGCTTTCTTCCAGTCTGGTTCATATTCTCATTCTAGACATACTGTTGTGCAAGTTATTTTAATAAACTATAATGTTCGACAGACAGCACAAATACTTGAAAGCAAGGCTGTAATAAAAATACTGGCAAAGTTCCTTCCCTATCATCACGTTCCTAGATGAACAATATCCTTACCAGAAAATAAAAAAGTTTAAAGAAAGAAGAAGCTTTAAAGGAAAAGCAGATTGTCTCCTTCCATTCAACCTATAATATTGTCTTCAACAAGTAGTAGAGTATGTTAATGTTGATATTCCCATTCTATTACATCTGACGACGCTGCTACTATAGGAAATGATGATAATGACGGAATTGAGCCAGTAGTGCAAAGTGGATTTTTTTCTTTCTTTTTGTAATTACGAAGATGGAATGTGTAGGATGTAG
Organism: Lepidocyrtus fimetarius; assembly: GCA_036507315.1. NCBI lineage: Eukaryota > Metazoa > Arthropoda > Collembola > Entomobryomorpha > Entomobryidae > Lepidocyrtus > Lepidocyrtus fimetarius. The sequence goes on from JAANSO010000548.1 coordinate 26,173, forward strand.
CAGAAAAGAAAAGAAATGGAATCCTTTACACTTTCCAAAAGTTCCTTCCCTATCATCACGTTCCTAGATGAACAATATCCTTACCAGAAAATAAAAAAGTTTAAAGAAAGAAGAAGCCTTTAAGGAAAAGCAGATTGTCTACTTCCATTCAACGTATAATATTGTCTTCAACAAGTAGTAGAGTATGTTAATGTTGATATTCCCATTCTATTACATCTGACGCTGCCACTATAGGAAATGATGATAATGACGGAATTGAGCCAGTAGTGCAAAGTGGATTTTTCTTCTTTCTTTTTGTAATTACGAAGATGGAATGTGTAGGATGTAGCAGAAAAGAAAAGAAATGGAATCCTTTACACTTTCCAATTTCCTTGGAAGGGTTTTGTCTGGAGGACTAACTAACTGTTTTGTGTCCAAGTGTAGAGTGCCTTGGGGAAATCAATAGTAACAGAAAGGTTGGGACTTGTGTTAGTTAAGTTGAGCTCGAGGTTCGCTGAACAATTCCCAGCTGAAATGGAAAAAACGAGAAAAACGATTGGAGTTTTGGGTGGATTCTTAGAATAAATGAATGAAGTTGACTTCCTTTTTCTCGAATATTTTCAGATTTTTCTTCGTAAAAGAATGTGAAATGCAAATAGTAATTTAAATATGAATTTTAACAGATTCATAGATTTGAGATTGGACACGGAAAGCAGGATTATCTAATCTGTCTAGTAGAATACTAGTAGACCTCTGCAGGGCACAACTGAATTAATCATATTGATGCTAGTTCCAGGTCGGGTTCAGGACCCTTCTATCTTAAACTTTGGTAACAATACTAAAATAAAATTTGAGTTGAGTCGTACGTGTAATTGGGAATTGTTTTTATAAGTGAGTTTATTATTTCATTCAACATTTAAACAAGTATATATATTTTTTCTATTCTTTTTTTGAACAAATCTATCTAGTTTAATACGGCTCTAGTTTAACATGGAATATAATAACATCTACTTATAGTGTTCTATGAATCAACTATAAAATACTCATAAATGATAATCAAGTAAAAGAGATTTAATATCTCATTTTTAATACTGGAAAGAATGTAAATGAAATTCTAATAATTTGTTATCTATCTATCACATTTTGATTATCTATATCATAAAAATACGGTTTTATTAATGTATTAAAGCCAGATTAGAGGATACACTACTGCGCATAATAATTTGCTTGATTAGATTGGGTTGATGCCTTAGATTAGTGTAAAGTTTCATTTTCGTTATTGCTTTTTATTATTACTAGTACATACATCTAATTTCAACAACATTACGGGATCCAGTTTTAATTAGGATAAAATAAGCTGGAAAACTATGCATTTTAATCTTGATCACATCATTGTATTACTGCAGTTTTGCATATTAATTAAGAGAGAGAGGTATATACAATATTTAATTAAGGTTTAGTCAAAAGTTTCAACTAAAACTAAAGCATTTCCTATTTTACCCCTTTTTACTTTGAAATAAAAACTTTTGGCAAAATAATTAATTATAGCTAAGAAACAAGATTACACGATATTCTAAAATTAAATACCTAACCATAAGGTATTGTTTCTTTTTTAGATTTTCACCTTTCTAGTTATAGATACAGGACTAATTTCAGTTCCTCACACGACTCTCATTTTAACGATGAAAGACTTTTCTTTTCCAATCTCTCTGCCGACTTATCTGAATAAAAAAGACGAAAAACTTTTAAGAAATTGTCTTATTTCCATACTAAATAAGATAAGGCTTGACTACAAAAATAAGAAGTGCTGAAATGAATAAAAGGAAAAAGAAAGTGCTTTAGGCACGTATTCATTTTCCATTTGAGGAAATATTAATGCCACTCCATATTCATACCTGATAAAAATATGAAGCACTAGTACAACCTCAACTTCTATTGTCATTCTTAATAATAAAAAGACGAGCATGTATCCCATGTCCCATCAGCACATACAACGGGAGCAGTCAACCATATCAAAACTGTTTTCCCATTTCGCTTTCCCACTGCTTTTTTTACTACTTGTATTTATTAAATCCACTCAAAAAGAGTATGAAAATCATATTTTTCTTATATTTTATATAAAAACGCTGTGAAACTTGCTGGAGGACACGTACTCTGCATTATGTAAATGTTAATTTATAGAATATGCTATATAGTATTTTTAAATCATGTGTATGCTCATATTTAGAGTTTTTTTCGATATGATCATGAATCATGATGTTAAATTTTACTACTTCTTCGTGTGTACGAAATATCCATTTCCACATTTGATTCTTTCTCTTAAATTGTAGTGAAAGCATACGCATACTTTCTCTATAATTATTGAAAATTGCACTATATAATTTAATAACGTGGTTCGAAGCTTCTACTTTTAATAAAGCAGTGAATTTTATTTTGGACAGCTATATGTATCTTGTTTCCGGCCTCTAAAGAAAATTTTATTATTTAGGAAAAACTAATGCGTTTTTGCAATTTCACTGGTTCATTATCTTGACTGAATTGTTGAAGTTATTGGAGGAAGCTGCTACGTACCTGACTGAAAGAAAATTTTCTAATATTTCTCCTTCATTTACTCTTCATTTGATTTAGTTGCCGTCACTACTCGCTCTTTCTGTCTCTCTTACACAT